>JAWRVF010001567.1:0-26814 GCA_036785485.1 Physcomitrellopsis africana | reverse complement strand
ACAACTCTAATAGAATCCTAAACAACTTCTATTAAATCTTAACAATATTTATCAAACTTTGATGCAATCTTTAAGCAATTACAAAAGAAGAGTAAATGAATCATACATTAATCATAATAGAAAATAACATATAAAATACTAAATTTAGAAAATACTAAAAATATAATCTTAAAATCCTAAGTCATATCTTATTCAAATCCTAAGTCAAATCCTAGTCAAAACCTAAATCAAACCCTAAGTCAAATCTTAGTCAAAATCTAAGTCAAATCCTAAATCAAACCCTGGCCAAATCCTAGTCAAATTCTAGTCAAATCCTAGTCAAAACCTAAGTGAAATCCTAAGTCAAACCCTGTTCAAATCCTGAGTCAAACCCTGGTCAAACCTTAATCCAATCCTAAGTCAAATCCTAAATCTTAAATCCTAAATCAAATCCTAAATCCTAAATCAAACCCTAAGCAAACCCTAAATCCTAAACCAAATCTTGATCAAATCTTAAATCCTAAACCAAACTCTAAGCAAACCCTAAACCCTAAACCAAATCCTAATCAAATCTTAAACCAAATTCTAACCAATTCAAATCAACCCTAGGCAAAATTAGAACCTCAATATCTGCTGATTAGACCGTTGATCTTACTTAAAACTTTGTATACCTTTCAATCTCTTAGTCAACAACAAGCACAATAAATTTGAAGGAAATCGAACTTACCAAATGGAAGAAAAGTCCCAAAAACTTCTCGGGTGTTGGTTGGCCTCCTTCTCCAACCTTGATGCTAATCTTCAAGTGCTGATTTCTTCCTTTTTCACCATTCAATCAGTCTAAAATCACTCATGTGTATAGGAAAATAAGTCTTTTATCCACACAAACAAAAATCACTCCAATCCAATTAGCAAATTGCTCAAGATCTCAAAAATCCTAACTGACCCTCAAAACTTAATTTCCAAGACCTTGACCCTTTTAAACCTCAATTACATACAACTGAACCGTTAGATTCAGCTCAAATTCATAGCACACATTAACAACAATAATATCCAAAAATCCACAAATTTCTAGCTATAGAATTGTTACAAAACTTCTAAAATTGCCAAAAACATCAACCCTATTTTATTTCACAAAATCCCTAGTTGCCAAAAACAACCCTGACTTTGCAAAGCTATTACAAAGTCATTTTTAATCTTAATGCTAATATTCCAATATCTAAATCTTCCTTTCACATTATTCAATTGCTCTTAAATTTTGTATGTGCATAGAAAAACAAGTCTACTACTTACATACACAAATTTCATTTCAATCCAAGTGGCAAATTGCTCAAGATCTCAAAAATCCTGACTGACCCTCAAAACTTAATTTCTGAGACCTTGACCCACTTAATCCTCAATTACGTACAACTAAACCGTTAGATTGAGCTGAAATTCACAGCACACATTAATAACAACAATATCCAAAAATCCACAAATTTTCAGCTGTGGATCTGCTACAAAACTTTTGAAATTGCCTAAAACATCAACCCTATTTTATTTCATAAAATCCCAAGTTGCCGAAATCAACCCTGATTTTGCAAAGCTATTACAAAGTTATTTCTTATCCAAATTACTTGAAATCAACTTGTATGCAAAATCTCTTAAGTCTTCGCTTTAATGCCATCTTTTGATCTACCAAAAGACTCTTGATTTGTCCTAAGCAGCTGTTTTAGTAGCTAAAGGTCTGATTTTAACCCTGTCCTACAAATGGCCAATCCCTGGTTATCAATCTAACCTATCCTAGGGATTTTATAGCCCAATTCTACCCTCAACTTACCACTAATATCAATCATGCTAGTGATTTATCCTTTTTATTATATTGTTATTATTTTATGGCCTTTCTAAGGCAATAAAAGAATTACTACAACCTAGAAGATAAAATTACTAATTAATTCTTATCTACTAGCTATTAAGTGAAGAAAATAAACTAAGAGGCTTTCATAAAAATCTTGTTAAAATATATTGAATTCTTGTTGAACTAAGATAATAGAGTATTAATTAAAAAATCATTTTTAGTTATAGTTTCACCATATAATCGTGTCACAACTCGACAACGTGCATGCTAAATCGTCCCTAGGCTTGTTGGAGCATGTCTTTATCAAGATTCAAGTTAATCATCACTTATTGGCCAAAAAAACAATAAGATCTATTTGATGCCTTTTCTAGACATTCTTAATTTGTACCAAAAGAAAGAAATTCAACTTTTGATTAACAAAGAATGATCTTTTTGAAGGCAGAGCAATTTCATCTTCAAGTAATGAAATCAACATTAATTGTTGATTCCACTTTTGTTAAGCAAATCAAGTCAAGCATGCCTTTAGATCCTCTTGTTCATGAGATTAAGAATAATTCATTTAAATCTCATGATACTTTTAAGTTTGAATTCAAGAATGATCTATTCTATTTTCAAAGATGCCTTTATATTCCAAAAGGTGCAGCATGGCTACGAGCTTTAGAAGCTTGTCACAACTTCCCTGCAGTAGGATATTTTGGATATAATGAGACTTTGGAGCTAATATCAAGAGATTTTTGGTGGCCCCAAATATAGAAGGCTGTTAAAGAGTTTGTACAATCATGCAACGTTTGTTCAAAATAAAAAATTCCTTGTCATCGATCTTACGGACTTCTTCAACCATTATCTATACTAGAACAACCTTGGTCCTATGTTTCTATAGGTTTTATCATGGATCTTCCAAAGTCAAGTTTATATGACTCTATATTTATGATTGTAGATCGTTTTATCAAGATGTCACATTTTGTATTATGTACAAAATCTATTATAGATGAAGAAACAACTAAATTCTTCTTTGATAATATTTATCGCTATCATGGATTATCAAGGGATATTATATAAGATAGAGGAACATAATTTATATCAAGGTTTTAGAGGACTCTTTTTAAAATATTGAAGGTAGATATAAAATTATCCTCAACTTTTTACCCTCAAACTGATGGACAAATGGAATGAATAAATCAAATTTTGGAGCAATATTTAAGGTGTACCATCAATTACCATCAAGATGATTGGACAACTCTTTTATCATTAATAAAATTTGCTTATAATAATTCGATACATTCTTCTACTCAGCAAACTCTATTTTTTATAAATTACAGTTATTATCCACAATTTAATACTTTTGACTTTTTAAAAGCTAATAATCTTGTGGTGGAAAATTTGGTGAATTGGTTATTAGAGTTATATACAACAATGAAGGCACAACTAAAGAAAGCTCAAGAACGACAAAAAATCAATACAAATGTCTATCACAAGGAACAACTTCAATTCCACATGGGCGATAAGATATGGTTATTTTGTCATAATATCAAGACTATCCATCTTTGCGACAAGCTGAATTATTATAGGCTTGGATTTTTTTTTATTTGTAAACAAATCAATCTAGTTGCTTATCGATTATGTCTATCAAAATCTTTGAAGATCCATGATGTATTCCATGTATTACTACTCAAGCCATACAAGACAATAGATATGTAAGGAAGAAGATAAATGCCA
This sequence comes from Physcomitrellopsis africana, assembly GCA_036785485.1. NCBI lineage: Eukaryota > Viridiplantae > Streptophyta > Bryopsida > Funariales > Funariaceae > Physcomitrellopsis > Physcomitrellopsis africana. The sequence continues at coordinate 23,285 of JAWRVF010001567.1, read as the reverse complement.
CTGCCTCTTATAGAAGTGGACAACAATAAAGAATTTGAGGTCAAAGAGATTTTAGATTCAAGGCGGCATCAAAATTGACTAGAATATCTTGTACATTAGTGCAGATACAATATTAATGAATGCACATGGGAGCCATCTAGGAATCTAGCAAATGCATGAGTAAAAATCAATATATTTCATCAACAATATCTATCAAAATCATGATAAAGAATCAAGAAAATCTTTGCTATAAAGCAAAATAGGTTCTATAGAGGTTTCATCCTACCTTGTATCATTGTTTGTTATTTCCTTAGATTATTTTGTGCTAAAGAGATAGAGGATTAACAACTAGTGATTTTAGCTCAAGAGCCATTGTTTGCTAATTTATCGGACGAGATATTACGACTATCACAAACTTCAAGACAACAGAATAGAGATGAAGATCCTCAAGAATAATATGTCATTCTTTGGATTGATGGCAAAATATAATGTATTTGATATCACGACCTTGAAAAAGACTCTCAATATTTGGTAATATTTTTAGAGGTAGGAACTACTCTTGATGGTATTCCAAATATTTTCTTTGAAGGAAGTTATAAAGGCCTTAACAATGATCAAATAACAGGGTGGTCCTTTTGCTTTGATATGGGACACTATTGATGGCTGAAAGGACCTATCAATTACCTTCAAAGGGAATAAAGATAAGAGTATGTGACAAGCATAATTCGACATATCCTAGACTTCATCAATATGTAATCACCACTCCTCATAGAACTCATTGTTAGAAAGGGGGATAATGTCATGGACATAAGATTTATTTTAATAATTATCTAGTTAATATAGATTAATAAAAGTAGGTAAAATAAATTAATTTGATATCATCTTAGAAAGAAGCTTTTTAGAAGCTGCATAGACGCGAAATCACTTTTATACATATCTATAGGTGATTGGTAGGTTAAAAACTTAGTCAACAAATTAGCCATGTATCACACATATTAATAGCTTGTGGAAGAAGCTAGCCATGTGTCGCACATGTTGATAGCTTGCGGAATAAGCCAAGCACGTGGCACACATGTGAGAAACTTGTCTTGCAAGTTTGACATGTGTTTTATAAATTAGACGCATGTAGGAGGTCTTATAGAATATTGCCACATAGCTCTTAGATAGATAGTATATATAGAGACAAGAGTGAAGCCTTCTTCACTCTTATTAACTCCTTTCTTGCTTCTAATCTAGTTGAAGAGTCTCATGTATTTTTTAGTCTTTGGCAATAGCCATTCTAGTTTCTTCTTGAATATATATACTTCTTTATTTCTATCTTATTATTTTCTTTTGACATAGTTTTTACTAATTTATGCATCTATTTTAAGTTTGTGTCCTTGATAGATAGATATTGTTTTCATGTGAATCTAAAAAAAAAAATTATTTTTATGGAATTCCAAAATAGTGTGAGCTTTCAATGATACAAATTCTAAGTTGTAGAAAAGAAGAATAAAGATTGAATGTTCACTTGAGTAGGCTTCTAAAAAACACATCAAATAGGAATTCAATTAGTAGAGAGAATATATTGTATAGGTCTCTAAATATTAATTCAGATTATAAGCTTTTATTTACTCAAATTGAGAAGGAATCACAAAGGTCTAATTAAGTGAATGTAGATTATGATCGACCTTTTGTTATGAACATAAGATTTAATCCAATAATTATTTAGTTAATATAGATAGATAGAAGTAGATAAAAATATGTTAATTTAATAATATCTTATAAAAAAGCTTTCTAGAAGCTTCATAGATGTGGTTTCATCTTTATATGTGTGTATAAGTGATTACTAGGTTAAAAACTTGGCCAACACATTAGCCACATGTTGCACATGTTGATAGCTTATGAAACAAACTAAATACGTGGCAAATATATAAGAAACTTGTCTTACAAGTGTGACATGTGTTGGAAGTTATATAGAATGCCGCCATGCAATTCTAAGATAGATAGAATATATAAAAATAAGAGTGAAGCCTTCTTTACTCTTATCAATTCTTTTCTTGTTTCTAGTCTAATTTAAGAATCTATGTATTTTTTAGTCTTTAGCAATAGCCATTTCAATTTTTTCTTGAATATATATAGATATATATTTTCTATTTTTTCATTTTCCTTTGATACATATTTCATTGATTTATATATCTTCTTTCAATTTGTATCATTGATAGATTAATAAGATTATATATATAATATTAAAGCTTTATCTTTTCTTAATTAAAAATAGATTATCTTTTTTTTTCTTAATAAAATATAAGAATATTAAAAATTATAGATTATCTACTTATAAATTGATATTATTTTTAGATTTTTTTAAAGATTTTTTAAGATTTTTATAAATATTTATAGATTTTTTTTCTTTTGAGTGTTTTATTTTACATTGAGAATAGATACTTTTCTTTTTATTAAATTATCATAGGAGATCTTGTTAAAATAAAGAGCATAATGGTACAAATGTAAGAGCAATTCAGAGAGTTAATACTTGCAATGCATCAATTCAACATACTACTACAAAGAACAATAAGATTAGCAAGAAGTGAAGATATAGAGATGATTGGAGTTGCTTCAATATGTACACTAAGCTATATTATTTCACATACAATGGAATACTATTCAAGCATAAAAGAACCAAAAATTAGTTTGTTTAAGAAGTTTGATGGTATAAGATCTAAGTTTTAAAGATTCATCAATCAAGTACATTTAGTGATTGAACTTCAATTTCAAAGTTATTCAATTCAAGGATTATAAGTTAGGTTTATTAGAATACTACTTTCAAGTTTTGTTTTATTATGGTTTTCATCTTTTCTTGAATGACGTGATTCAATATTGGATAATTTAGAAGCATTTTTAACAAAATTTTGATCTATGTGTAGATAACATAATGTAATTTGTGTTGCAACTAATAAGATTTGTATCTTGCAACAAGACAATTGATCACTGTTATTATATACTTTACAATTTTAACAATTAGCAATTGATATCAAGTAGGATAATATTACATTCATTAGTCATTTTTTCTATGAATTATAATATAAGATAAAGAAATTGATGTTTAACTTATTTAATCTTTAGACATTGATTCAAGCAATTGGCTTTATTATGAAATGTGACAATCAGCTTTTTGAATTTTAATCAAGTAAAAAGCCATAAGTCTAATATAATAAAATCTATACTTATAAGTATAAATTTTTTTATAAATGTAATAAAAAAAAGATCACCTTTTATTAATTATGCTATATCCATTCCTGATTGTGGAAAGACTTCAAGTGGCATTCCAAGCTAGTACCAAGATTATCAAGATGTTTTTAAGAAAAAAAATACAAATAATTTTCCAAAGCATTATTCATGTGATTGTTCAATTGATTTCAAAGAAAGAACTCAGCCTCCATTTGGATCAATCTATAATTTATCATAAAATGAATTAGTTGAATTTAAGGAATATATTGATGAAAACTTAGCCAAGAATTTTATATACCAATAAAAATTTCTAATATAAGCTCCTATTTTATTTGTAAAGAAAAAAGATAGATTACTATAAATATGTATAGATATCAAGTATTCAATAAAATTACTATTAAGAATAGATATCTTTTATTTTTGATATCTATATTTTTTAATCAATTAAACTAAGCTAAAATATATAAAAAAATAGATCTACAAGGAGCGTACAACTTACTCTGCATCAAAAAAAGAGATGAATAGAAGATTACATTTCAATTATAATATGGATACTTTGAATATAATGTTATGCCTTTTGGACTCATGAATATATCACCTGTTTTCAACATCTCATGAATAATATTTTTTGTGAGTTCTTAGATAATTTTATTATCTATTATCTAGATAATATTTTAATCTATTCTAAGAATCTATTCTAAAAGAGCATGAATTATATGTTTGTTGTATATTATAAAAATTTAGAGATATATGATTGTATACCAAGATAAAAAAAAGTATATATTTCACATTATTCAAGCTGACTTTTTAGGATATATCATTTCAAATGATGGTCTCAAGATAGATCCTAAGAAAATCTAAACAATCATAGACTAAAAGATTCCAAAAATAATAAAAGATGTACAATGCTTTTTGAGATTTATCACTTATTATCAAATCTTCATCAAGAATTTTTCTTAAGTTCTAACTCCACTTACATGCTTAACTTGTAACGACAAACTCAAGAAGAATATAGAAGTACAAGCATCATTTGAAGCTTTGAACATAATTTTTACTTCTATACCAATTTTGTATTGCATCGTCTTCTTTAAAGTATTTTTTATGGAAATAAATGCATCAAATTTTATTTTGGGTGTGATATTATCACAAATAGGAGCACATGATATATTCCATTTAATAGCTTTCTATTCCAAAATTTTTTTAAGAATAGAGATCAATTACAAAATTTGTGATAAAGAACTTCTTACAGTTATAAATTTTTTTACAAAATAGCATCATCATTTAGAAGGCACTTTTAATCTAGTCACTATATATACAAATCAAAAGAATCTTAAGTATTTCATGTCAACACATGTGTTGAATCATTGTCAAGCTCGTTCGAGCATGTCTTTATCAAGATTCGAATTCATTATCATTTATTGGCTAGAAAAACAATAAGGTCTATTTGATATCCTTTCTAGACGTTCTTGTCTTGCACCAAAAAAAAAAAATTCAGCTTTTAATCAACAAAAAACAATCCTCTTGAAGCCGATGTAATTTCATCTTTGAGCAATAAAATCAATATTATATATTAATTCAACTTTTTTCAAATAAGTCTAATTAAATATGTTTTAAAATCCTCTTATTTATGATATTAAAAATAATTCATCTAAGTCTCATGATAATTCTAAGTTTGAATTAAAAAATAATCTACTTTATTTTGAAAGATATTTATATATTCCAGAAGGTGAAGTATGACTACATACTCTTGAAGCTCGTCACAACTTTTCTATAATAGGATATTTTGGATATAACAAGACTTTGAAGCTAATATCAAAAGATTTTTGGTGGTTTCAAATGTAGAAGGTTATTAAAGAGTTTGTACAATTGTGCAACATTTGTTTAAGATCAAAAACTCTTTGTTATCGATTTTACGGACTTTTTCAACCATTACATATATCACTACAATCTTGGTTTTTAATTTGTATGGATTTTATCATAAATCTTTCAAATTCAAATTCATATGATTCAATATATATGATTGTAGATTGTTTTATGAAGATGATACATTTTATATTGTATACAAAATCTATCATTAATAAAGAAATAGCTAAACTCTTCTTTGACAATATCTATTGCTATCATGGATTATCAAGAGATATTATATCAAATAAAAAGACGTAATTTGTATCAAGATTTTGAAGAATCTTTTTCAAAATATTGAAGGTAGATATAAAATTATTTTTAATTTTTCACCTTCAAATTGATTAATAAATAAAATAGATAAATAAAATTTTGAAAAAATATTTGAGGTATATTATCAACTATCATCAAGATAATTGGACAACTTTTTTGCCATTGGCAGAATTTGCTTACAATAATTCAATACATTCGTCTATTTAACAAATTCAATTCTTTGCCAATTACAATTATCATCTATGGCTTGATACTTTTGACTTTTTAAAAGTTGATAATCCTACGACAAAAGATTTAGAAAATTTATTGTTAGAGCTACATGCAACAATGAAGGTATAATTAAAAGAAGCTTAAGAATGATAAAAAATCAATGCAAATGTCTATCATAAAAAACAATCTCAATTCCATGTGGGCAATAAGGTATGGTTACTTTACTGTAATATCAAGACTTTTCATCCTTGTAATAAATTGGATTATTAAAGGCTTGGACCATTTTTGATTAGTGAATAGATCAATCCAATTGCTTATCAATTATATTTACTAAAATCTATGAAAATCCATCCTATATTCTACGTACTGTTGCTCAAATCATATAAGATAATAGATATACAAGGAAGAAGATAAATACCACTATTTTCTATAGAAGTGGACAATAATAAAGAATTTGAGGTGGAAGAGGTCTTAGATTCAAGCAACATCAAAATCGGCTGGAATATCTTGTACATTAGTGTGGATATGATATTAGTGAACACACATGGGAGCCATTCAAGAATCTAAAAAATGCATCAACAAAAATTGATGTATTTTATCGACAACATCTATCAAAATTAAGATAAAAAGTCAAAAAAATCTTTATTATAAAACAAAGGAAGTTCATCAGACATATCAAGGACACTAGAATACAAAACAGAGACTTAAATTGGGATAAGGTTTCAAGAAGAAACAAACAAAAATTTGAATTAATCAGATGAATACACAAACAATATCAAGAAAGATGAATTAGAACTCCAAGAGATGTATTGTTGAAACTAAAGAATTTTTTAGCCTCAATCCCTATATATATTCTTATCTAGGATGCTTTTATTGAGTGGCTACCATCAAACTAAGAAGCTTCTTAAGCAGCTTCCACCAATTGGAAAGCTTCTTGAGCTCTTTCCACTAATTGAGAAGTTTCTTGAACTCCTTCTATTAATTGAAAAGCTTCTTGAGTTCCTTCCACTAACGAAGAAGCTTTTCAACTGACTTTCACTAACTCAAAAAGCTTCTAGAATATTCTAGAAGGTTCTATGAGCCTCCAAAATATATGTCTCTAACATCACTCTCTTTTCTAGTGACGAGTTTCAAGAGGAGCTTAATCTTATTACATATGTAAGAAATTAAGAATACGCTGTACTAGTGAGACTATATATTTTGTTCTCCATTCTCGCCCAATAGGTTCTACTGGCCTTTGAAGAAATTGCCTATGGCCTTGAGCTAGTACCTCTGTTATTGAAATATCCCATTCAAGGATCTGATCTTCATTACGACCTTCAAAACATCTTTCAAATAAGATCTTAAGGCTAAAAGGAATCACCTATCTAAGTTCAAGTAATATCATTAAAGCTTGAGCATTGGAATTGAAACTTGCGTAGTTGGATCTTGCTCCTAATGGCTCTAACCAAGATCATACTTGGCATTGAAATCTTTTGTCCTCACTTTGCTCAATTAAAGGCTATGAAAATTGCATTGATTCATTTGAAGCTTGCGTGGCAAATGAATCTCTTGAGTCTTGCTCTCTCAATGCTTAGAGGTTTGACATGGCGACTAACTTACTTCTATCGCTCTATTCTATCTTAGAATAAACGATTACATCTTGATTAAAGCTTTAGTTTAATTCTTTTCTTTTTTATGAATATTCCTTGAATCTAATCTTCAATAAGAAGTTATCATCAAATATATTTGGATTTGTGGAGATAGTATTGATGAAATTCCTATATCTTTTGAGGCGCATTGGCAAGATTTACGACAGGTTCTCATGTGCGCTCATTAATATCATAGCCCCGCTAGTGAATAAGATATTCTAATTTGCTCCATCTTTGTCATGAATCAAATATCTTTTCCACCTCATATTCTTCATAGTCTTCAATTTCAATATTAGGCAGCAATTATTATATTCTTCTTGGAATACGCGACTTCTTATAAGGTTCTAAAAGAAAGACATGAAAAATTGGATGTATTTTCATAGCAAATGGTAATTCCAAGCAATATGCCATCGGATTGACTTGCTTTTGGATAGAAAATGGTCCCAAACTTTGATAGTCCAACTTATCGCATAGCCGCTTAGTCTTGATATTTTGTCAAAGAAGGCATACCTTATCTCCAATATGAAAAGTAGGCAGTTGATTCCTAAATTTATCTGTAGATGTCTTGTAAGTATATTAAGCTGCTTATAATTGAAGCTGCAAGGTTGTTTGGTGTTGCGAAAGCTACTTTACAAATCCTTCAGCCATTGCATTGTTGTTCTTTGGCGTACTTCATAGATCAAGCTTTGGATGATATCCATAATTGGAATAAAATGGTATTTGCTGAGTTGAAGCATGAACAGTATTATTATATGTAAATTCTACTAATGATAGATACGAGATCCAATCGTCTTATTGATAGTTAATGGTGCATCATAAATACTATTCCAAAATTTGATTAGCTCATTCTGTTTGGTTGTCAATTTGAAGATAGAAAGTCAAAAAAAATTTAATATCCACCTTCAATATTTTAAAAAGATATTTTTAGAACTTAGATATAAATTGGGATCCTCAATCAGATATAATATTATCTAGTAGGCCATGATATCAATATATATTATCGAGAAAGAGCCTTGTTATTTCTTCACTAGATACATTTTTTTTGCAAAAGATGAAATGAGCCATCTTTATAAGTCCATCAACTACTACAAAGATATTGTCCACTAAATTAGATGGCAGTAGATTTGTGATGAAATCCATCCAAATAGAGAACCATGACCGTCATGGAATAGACAAGGATTGTAAGAATCTATAAGGGCAATGTCGAGGATTTTTGGACCTTGAACAAATGTTGCAATAGAGCATAAAGTCCTTCACTACCTTCCACATTTGAGGCCACTAAAAATCTTGAGAAATAAATTCCAAGGTCTTATTAAATCCAAAGTGATCCACAACTGGAAAGTCATAGCAAGATTGAAGAATTTGCAATTGTGTTGATCCTTCTAAAATATACAAATATTTTTCAAAGTATAGAAGGTCTTCCTTAAATTTGAACTTATTAATATTTTGTCTCAAGCGATGCTTGACATTAAGGGCCAAAGTGTCATTAGTAGTTGCAGCATGCACCTCATTGAGGAAATTAGAATTGATAGACATTGATATAATAGTGGCATAAAGGCAAAATTGCTTTGGTTTCAATAAGGTTGTATTTTGTTGATCAAATGCTGCTTCTCCTATCCTAATTGCAAAATATGATCTCTTTGATAAAATTTTAAACAATCCTTATTGCATTCTAAGATGATAAATGATAACAAAGTTAAATCAAGATAGCGACATATTCCACCGAGCTTGAAGATGGCTCAAAACTTGGACTAATATAAAATATTCTAAGTTCTTATGATCTGTATACACAGTCACAAGATGCATTGCTCTTTCAAGAAAATGATGCCATTCTTGAAAAAAATCCATAATAATAAGAAGCTCCTTATCATGGATCTCATAATTAATTTTGACAACAGAGAATTTTCAAGAATAAAATGTAATAGGATGGAGTTTTTTTGTCCATATCCATTTGTGAAAATACGGCCGTTAGTACAAAATTTGAAACATCAGTCTCCAAGTAAAATACCTTTGCAAAGTTTGGATGCACCAATATTGAGACTATAGTAAATGCCATCTTAAGATCTTGGAATGCCTTCTCCGCTTGAGGCTCCCATTTTAACTTGTCTTTACATGTCAATCATGTAAAAAGGGCGGTAATTTGAGAATAATTTTTGATGAAGATTCTATAAAAGTTAGCAAATCTAAGAAAATATTGTACATCTTTCATAGTCTTCAGAATGGCCCATTATATAATTACCTCTATCCTCTTAGGATCCATTGTCAAATCCTTAGTAGATACAATGTATTCCAAAAATTCCATCTAAAATTGATGAAATACATATTTTTTCCGATTTGATATACAAACATGTATCTCATAGTTTTTGTAATACCAACTTAACATGCCCCTCATATTCCTCTAGATTTTTTGAGTAGATTAAGATGTCATCCAAATAGATCACTACAAACTTGTCCAAATACTCTCGTAATATATCATTTATTAAATGCTGAAAGATAGCGGATGTATTTGTTAGTCCAAAGGACATAACATTATATTCAAAATGTCCATACCTTGTCTGAAATACGGTCTTCCATTCATCTCTCTCCTTGATTTGTAATAAATTGTATACTCCATGAAAATCTATCTTAATATAGATCTTGGCTTGATCGAGTTGTTGTAAGAATCCTAAGATTAATGGTAGTGGGTAATGATTCTTTATTATTATCTTATTCAATCTCCAATAATCAACGCACATACGCAAGGAACCATCCTTCTTCTTGACAAAAAGTATAGGTGCACCTGTTGGAGACTTTGAATGCTTGATGAAGTTCTTTGCAAGATTTTCATTAATATAATCTTTTAATATCAAAAGCTCATTTTGAGAAAGATTATAGATTGGGCCAAAAGGTGGTTGCGTTACTTCCCGAAGATCTATAGCACAATCATATGGTCGATGCTCCAGCAATATATCAACATTCTTCTTCTGAAAAATATCTTAAAATTTATTATATTGCTTTGGAATACTTGCCAATGAAGTCATATCTTCTTTCATTGAAATGGCATAAATAATAAATGGTGTATCTTCTTCGGCCAATTTTATGAAAGTCCTTGCTCCAACAAATAAAGGTTTATTATTTTAGGGCCTTTTACGTATTTTTCTTATAAGAATCTCTATCAAAAATGTTATTCTTTGCAATCTCTAATATATAGTTGGATTATGTTTTTTCAACTAAAACAACCTAAGAATAATAGGATTTGAAGGAATTTTAATAAGGTTGAATATAATCTGGCTTCTATAATCTTTGAATGATACTTCTATAGGTGTAATTTTATAAGTGACACTACCATCTATTACCTCTATATGAATAGGTTTGGATTTTTGTATTAAAAGAATTTTGTGAAGCTTAGTGAATGCCTCATCTATAAAACAAGCGGACACCCCTAAATCTAGCAAAGCAATTGTTTGAAGCTTTTGAGGGCCAAAATACAAAGAAATTGTAAAACAACAAGCAAGTTGAATAGAAAGGGAGGAACTTAAATAGTTTTGTAATGTTGGGTTGTTTAGCCGCACAGTCCCTATTGTGGCTTAATATTGTTATTTTTCCAAATAAATATACTCTTGATTTTGGCAATGTATCGATTTTGTTTCTTCGGACAATTGCCAACCTTGTAGCCTTCCTCACTATAATATAAGCATAGACTTTCTTCCATTTGACGCTGTCGTACTGAAATTGCTTACAGTATATAACATCCACTCAAAAATCATAATATTTTTATAAATTTAGATATGTGTTAGAATGGTTAGTAAAATAAATTAAAGGGATTGATAGAAGAAACTTTATTTTATTTTTACTTGTTTTGATTATGATATTTAAAAAAATATAAGATCTAAATAATTAGTATGAAGCCTTGAGAGAAGGTGGGAGCCTAAGGATGAAAATATAAGCTAGTAGGAGGCTAATTGGGAGGGATGAAATGAAGGCATGGTCGGATGAAGGCAAGGAATGGGAAACTTCATCCCTATTGGTCGAATACCATGCCCATGGGCTTTGAGGAGGCTGCCCGAGACCTTAACAAGGGTTTCGGCGACTTCAAGGAGACCATTAGAAAAACAGAGACTAGGGATGTAAAGTTTAGGATTTTGGGTACAATTTGTGTACAAAAATTAGAGGATTTGGAGTTAGGATAAATAAGTTATAGCCATTTGAAGATAAGGTGTCAATATGAGACATATTGTCACTCTTTTGGTGATTGGAGGAGTTGTATGAAAGCTTTTGGAGATCGGGAGGTGCGGCTAGAGAGGAGATTTTAAGTTCTACACCTAATGTGGAAGAATTACTACACTTGGAGTTCTGAAGAAGGAGTTATTGGGAGTCAAAGCCAGCAGATCGAATTCCAAGGCAGTAAGTAGACTGTTTTGTTGATGGTGATGGGGATTGTCATATCTTAAGTTTTTGGACGAATTTTTGTCTCAAAATTTCCAAGAAGGTGTATTATTATGCTAAGAAGCTATATATCAAAGTTTCATAGCATTTGGACTTTTAAATTGTGAGATATGAAGAATTTAGTACACAGGTGTTTGTAAACAAGGGTTTAAAGCTACTGCTAGGGTTTTGGCGATATCTAAAGATCGATAATGAATCGATAGTTGAAATTTGTGGTGGTAGTTGTGAAGAATACATCAATACTTCATGTAAATTTAGAGTGGATTTGGACGGTTGGATTAAAAGTTATGGATTATTGAAGTTCGGGAAAAATTCCCTTCCTATGGGGGAATGAGGGTTTAGAGTATTTTGTTATGTTTTGAGTGGTTTGAGGAAATTAGGCTTATGTATTGGGTGTAATAGCCCTATGAAGAAATCTTTTATATAAATTTGGGGGTTTTTAATATATTTGGAACTTACTTGAGTAATTAGTGGCAGCCAGAAGCCCATCACTTTCTTGAGGCAGATTCTCTCTACCCCGACAACGCTTCTTTTCTTGTAGACTAAGAGGTTTAAATCATACTACATCAAATTGTATATCTTTTATTTTTGAGTGTGAATTCAAAATGCTTGTTGATGTAATAGGAGAATGTTGGATTGCGTATTGTTTTGTTGAAATCCATAAACGTTGATCTTATTGACTTTGAAATAATCAGTTATCATATTTTATGGCTTGACTAATGGCTTCATTGAGCAATTGTGGATTTGGAAGCGATAATAACAAATCCTTCACATCATCTCTTGATCTCTAATAAAATTGGCTCATTAGAGCTTGTTTGTCTTAATTGATGTTGCATACTAATTATCTAAAATTAGTTATCTAAAAATTCCTTCAATCTCTACAATTCTAGCAGATAAAGTAATAAGAATACATATAATGGCATCTAACTTAAACTCAGAAGATTCAGTCATTTTAATGTCTTGACCTCCAACGATTCTAAGAGAAAGAAGAAATGAATCTATAAGAAGGTAATATTAGTTTAGAGGAGGATAATCTGTAACTTCTAAAATATTTTAAGACCTATAATGAGAGGGGTGATCTACTCTCTTAGAAGAGAGACAAAGCTCCAATATTGTGATGAAAAAAATATCAATTTAAAAGAGGATAATCCGCAATTCCTAAAATATTGGTATGCCTTCGAGTAGAAGGGTAATCCATTTTTTAACAAGAAAGGATTTAACTCTGAGATAAAAGATGAGGTCAATTTCAACAAACTGTTAAGGATACTAGAATACAAAACAGAGACTTAAACTGGGATAAGGTTTCAAGAAGAAATCAATAAGAATTTGAATTAATTAGATGAGTATACAAATAATACCAAGAAAGATGAATTAAAACTCCAAGAGATGCGTTGTTGAGATTGAAAAACTCTTCAGCCTTGACTCCTATATATATTCCTATTTAGAATGCTTTTTGAGCAGCTACCATCAAACTAAGAAGCTTCTCAAAGAGCTTCCACCAATTGGAAAGCTTCTTGAGCTCCTTCCACTAATTGGGAAGCTTTTTAAGCTCCTTCCGCTAAGTAAGAAACTTTTCAATCAATTTTCACTAGCTAGAAAACTTCTCAACTAATTTTTATTAACTCAAGAAGCTTCTAGAATATTATAGAAGGTTTTGTGAGCCTCCAAAGTTTTTGTCCCTAACAAGAGATTTTATTTTATCTTATATCATTGTTAGTCTTTTGAATTTTTTAGCATTAGAACGATGAAAAATCAACAACCAACAAATTTAGCTCAAGAGCTATTATTTGCTGACTTATCAGATAAAACATTACGACTATTACAACCTAAAAGATGACAAAATAGAAGTAAAGATCTTCAAGAATGATATATACTTTTTTGGATTGATGGCAAGATATAATATGTTTGATATCACAACCTTAGAAGAGACTCCCAGTATTTGGTGATACTTTTATAGGTAGAAAGTACTCTTTTGATGGTATTCAAAATAATTTCTTTGAAAGAAGTTATGAAAGCCTTAAGAATGACTAAATATCAAAGTGGTCCTTTGACCCTGATATGGGATATTATTAATAGATGAGAGGACTTGTCAATTATTTTCAAAGGGAACAAAGATTAGAATATGTAGCAAATACAATTCATCGCATCTTGGACTTCTTCAACATATAATCACTATTCCTCGTGGAACTTGTTTTTAAAAAGAGAAATAATGTTATAGATATAAGATTTGCTCCAATGATTATGTAATTAATATAGATAGATAGAAGTAATAAAAATAAGTTAATTTGATAATATCTTGTAGATGAGCTTCTTAGAAGCTTTATAGATGTGATTTCATCTTTATACATATCTATAGTTGATTAATAGGTTAGAAATTTGGCCAACAAATTAGCCTCATGTCACACATATTGGTAGCTTGTAAAACAAGCTAAGTACGTGGTGCACATATAGGAAACTTATATTGTAAGTTTAACATGTGTCGTGCAAATTGGACATGTATTGAAGGTCTTATAGAATGCTTCCACGTAGTTTTTATATAGATAGTATATATAGAGACAAGAATAAAGCCTTCTTTATTCTTGTCAATTTCTTTTTTTACTTCTACTTTAATTTAAGAATCTCTCAATTTTCTAGTCTTTAATAATAGCCATTCCAGTTTCTTCTTGAATCTATATATTTTCTTATTTCAATTCTGTGATTTTTTTTTTATACAAATTTTGTTGATTTATGCATCTTCTTTTAATTTATATCCTCCACACCTTCTTTAATATCAAAAATTAGATTTTTGAATGCTCTCAATAAAGCAAGTGACTTTTTTTATATTTTTTTATTTATTATTTTATTTATTTAATAAAGGTACATTCTTTCTATTATGTTTTGATAACTATATTAATTATAGATATATACAAAATATGATAATTTTTTTTTTATATATCCCTTAATATCAAGGAGATGAAATACAAATAATTAAAATATGAAAATATTCTTGTATCACTCAAAAGGAATAAAGAATCATTCAAAGATGATATAATATTAAAATAGAATGGCTATTAAATAAGAAGACTAGAGACTCTTAAAATAAGACTAGTATCACAAACATAAGATTTATTCTAATATTTATCTAATAAATATAGGTAGGTAGAAGTAGGAAAAAATATGTTATATTGATAATATCTTATAGAAAAGCTTCTTAGAAGCTTTATAGATACAAATTCATCTTTATACATGTCTATAGGTGATTGATAGATTAGAAACTTGGTCAACAAGCTAGCCATGTGCCACACATGTCGATAGCTTGTGGAACTAGCTAGCCACGTGATGCTTGTGTTGGTAGCTTGTGGAACTAGCTAGCCTCGTGATGCTTGTGTTGGTAGCTTGTGGAATAAGCTAAGTATGTGGCATACATATAGGAAACATGTCTTGCAAGTTTGACATATTTCTTACAAATTAGACATGTGTTGGAGGTCCTATAGAATGCAGCCACGTAGCTTTTAGATAGATAGTATGTATAGAGAGAAGAGTGAAGCTTCCTTCACTCTCGTCAATTCCTTTCTTGCCTCTAGTCTAGTTCAAGAGTCTTTTATATTTTTCTAGTCTTTGGTAATAGCTATTCCAGATTTTTTTTGAATATATTTACTTCCTAATTTTTATTTTGTCATTTTTGTTTGATATAATTTTTATTAATTTATGCATCTATTTTAGTTTGTATTCTTGATAAATTAAAAAAATGAAAGTACAATATCAAAGCTTTGTCTTTTTTTGATTAAAAGTGAATTACCTCTTTTTCTTAATTAGATATAAGCATAGTAGAAGTTGTGGATTACGCACTTCTAAATTGATATTGTTCCTAAATTTTTTTTTTTTTATTCTTGAATATTTTATTTTATAGTGAGAGTAGATATTTTTTTTTCTTTTCTATTACATTATCATGGTAGAACTTATTGAAATGAAGAGCATTGTCATGCTGCATTTACATGCAATATGTAAAAATATTATATATTTTTTATTTATTTTTATTGTCTATATTGTCGTACTATAACTGCTTATAATATATAAAATCCACTCAAAATGCATGATATATTTATAGATTTAGATATATATTAGAATGATTGATAAAGTAAATTAAAAGGGATTGATATAAGAAAATTTAATTTAGATTTTTACTTAATTTGATTACGGCTTTTTAATTATATAGAACCTAAATATTTAGTATAAAGCCTTGAGAGGCAATTGGAATCCAAAGAAGAAAAATTAAACTACTAAGAGGCCTATTTGGAAGGATGAAGACAAAGTGAGGATGAATGAAGATAAGGGGTGAAGTTCTTTATTCTTATTGGTCAATGGTCATATCCAGTAGCCTTTGAGGAGGCTGCCTACAATGCGAATAAGGATTTTGGCAACTTTAAGGAGGCCATTTGAAAATCAAAGACTAGGAATTAGAAAGCTTGTTTTTGGGCTACAATTTTGGTATAAAAATTGAGAGATTTAAAATTTTTATGAGGGAGAAGTAGGTGCTTGAAGTTAAGGTGTACAAATTGTACCTACTATTACACTTTTGAGGATTGGAGGAGTTGTACGGAAGCTTTTGGAGATTAAGAGATGCGGTTGGAAAGGGGGTTTTAAGATCTAGATTTAATAAGAAAGAATTACCACCTTTAGAGTTCTAAAGAAGGAGATATTGGAAGTCAAAGAAAGAAAATCAAATTCCAAGGCAATAAGTAGGCTGTTTTATTCATAGTAATGGATTTTACCATATCTTGAATTTTTGGACGAATTTTTATCTAAAAATTTCCAAGAAGGTGAATGTTTGTGCTAAAAAGCTATACATCAAAATTTCATAGCATTTGGACATTTGATTTGTGAGATATGAAGAATTTAATACATGGGTGTTTGTAAACAAGGGTTTGAAGCTATTGTTAGGATTTTTACGATATCTAAAGATTGATAAAGAATCAATGGCTGAAATTTGTTGTGTTAGTTGTTAAAAGCACATCAGTACTTTATGTAAAATTTTAGTGGATTCAAAATATTAGATTAAGAGTTATAGATTAAAAAAATTTGAAAAAAATTCCCCTCTTACGGGTGAATGAAGGTTTGGAGTCTTTTGTTATAATTTGAGTATTTTTGTGAAGTAAGACTTATATATTGGATATAATAGCCCTAAAAGAAAGAATTTTATAAAAATTTGAGGGTTTTATTATTTTGGATCTTGGTTGAGTATTTAATTGCAGCGAAAAGCCCAACCCTTTCTTGAGGCAAATTCTCTCTACCACGACAATATGTGGGTGTGAACCTCAAAAGACAGACAATATGGATGAATTGGAAGACTTATATAGGAAGTTGTTGAGAGTTTAAGCTTCTTGAGAAAGCTACTAAAAGCTTCTTACAAAAGTTATATGGATTCATATAAAGAGGGCAAGTGCAATCTTACTATGGAATTGAACTATTAGTTTCATATATGTTATCTTATTGCTGGTAGTATGGACTCACAAAAACTAGAGGATTTAGAATTTTTCTTACCAGATGAATTGATTCAACTAATGCAACCTTCAATATTTCAAAGGCATGTGTTAGATGAAGCAAAGCCTTCTAGCTATCACACCAAATCTCGTTTGGATCTAAATCCTCAGCAACATTCATTGTCAAGTCTATAATCAGAGTCAAGAGTTTTAGTGATAGTATTAGAAGCAGATTCTATGCTTTTCAGAGGACACCAACTAGTGATTGAGGGATGTTTTGAAAATAACAATGAGATTCAGATGGTGACCCATATTTCCAATGAGCTTTGTCATCGCCTTTGGCTTCAAGGTCCCCCCAACAACTTGACTAGAGAACGGTGTCATGGTAGAGAGAATTTGCTTCAAAAAAGTGTTGAGCTTATGGGTGCCATTAATTATTCAATCAAGATTCAAAATTAAAAAAAATCTCAAATTTACAAAAAAATCTTTCTCATAGGGCTATTGCTTCTAATACATAAGTCTTGTTTCATAAAACACTCAATATATAACAAAAAACTCTAAACCTTCATTCACCTGTAGAAAGGAGAATTCTTCCTGAACTTTAATAATCTATAACTCTTAATTTAACCATCTAATTCTACTCAAAATTTACAAAAAGTATTGATGTAATCTTAAAAATTACCACCCTAAATTTCAACCATTGATTCATATCAATCTTTAGATGTCACAAAAATCCTAGTAGTAGCTGCAAATTTATTTATAGATAGGAGAATTCTTCCCGAACCTTATTTATAAACATCTGTGTACTAAATTCTTCATATCTCACAAAATAAATGTCCAAATACTATAGAATTTTGATGTATAGCTTTTCAATACAAAGATTCATCTTTTTAGAAAGTTTTAGATAAAAATTTGTCTAAAAAATCAAGATATGGCAAAATCCATAACTATCAAGAAAATGGCCTATTTACTACCTTGGAATTCAATCTGCTATCTTTGATCCCTAATAATTCCTTTAAAACTATAAATGTAGAAATTCTTCTACATTAAGTGTAGAGCTTAAAATCACCTCTAGCTACATCTCTCGATTTCCAAAAGCTTTCATATAACTCTTCAAATCTTCAAAAGAGTGATAGTAGGTATTATTTGTACACCTTAAATTCAAGTGCTTACTTCTTTCTCATAAAAACTCCAAATTTTTATACCAAAATTGTAGCCTAAAAAACAAGCTTTCTAATGCTAGTCTCTGATTTTCAAATGGCCTTCCTAAAGTTGCCGAAACCCTTGTTTTCCTTGCTAGCAGCCTCCTCAAATCCTATTGGGCATAAGCATTGACTAATAGGAATGAAGAACTTCACCTCTTGTCTTCATCCATCCTCACTTTGCCTTCATCCTTCCATATAGGCTTCTTAGTAGTTTAATTTTTCTTCTTTGGATCTCTATTGTCTCTCAAGGCTTTATACTAAATATTTAGGTCTTATTTAATTTAAATCCCATAACCAAACTAAGTAAAAATCTAACATAAGATTTCTTATATTAATTTTTTTTTTTTTTTTTTTTTTTTTCTAATTATTCTAATACATGTTAAAATCTATGAATATATTATATATTTTAACTAGTTTTTACATATTGTAAGGAATTACAATATGACAACGGCGGGTAGTCTTCATCACTTCATTGCTTCATCAAATTCTTGAGTTCATACATATGTAAGTGCTAAAGGCTATTTTGGAAGATATTCTAAGGGAAGGATTTATTTTAGCTATTTAATTAGTGAATTAAGATGGCTAATTGTTTTGTTCCTACCTTACTTTTATCTTAGAGTAGATTTTTTTGTAATTGGAAGAAAGGTAAAGGTTGTTTTATCTTTCTTGTTGATTTTGAGATAGCATGGTCCCTTGTAAGGAATAAGAAAGAAGAGTATGGGAAAAATAAGGTCTATCCAATAGGATTTTGGCTACCTATGTGGGCATGGCATCGGCTGATGTAGAGGGAAAGGGGAGGATGCTCCTCTTACTGGAACTAGTTTTTCAATTTTGAGTATGTAAGTTTTAGAGGGATATAGCTCCAAGTGTATTGAATCATTTATAATAAAATTTAGAAGAGATGTTTCTCAAGTTGTAGTGATTCCAAAGCTTATTCACTTGCTTGTTTTAGAATCGTGAATGAAAAGTTATGCTTATTTTAGTGGTATGAGGTCTGTTGCTATCAAGAAGTAAAGGCAAAAACTTTGAGCTACTATTACAAGTTGATTTCAATTTTTTCTTAATAAAATTTGTACAAAGTGTGGAAAATTGTGCTAACTTTCTAACAAGCTATTTTTTGAAGCATTTGGAGTTGAAAAGAAAGAATTGTGAACTTGAGAGTGAGAAAGGATCTGCTGCTACCTGACGAAGAGGGGTAGAGACTTTGTTCAACCACTTGAGTTGGACAATCTCTTCATTCTTTTTGGTATTTTAAATGCTTATATTAGTTTATATAAGCTTTCTATAAAAATAAAAACTAACATATTTGGAGCTTCTATAAAAATTTTATGAGCTGTAAAGTGACAAGAGGACAAATTGTCATCAAAGTTTGAGAGGTAGTTTCAACTAGCCGTAAAATCTGAAGTTTGAGAGGCATATACGCAAGATTTGAAGACAAGTTAGATGATGGAGTGAGCTTTTCAAAAAGATACTGTATGTCTAATTAGAAGAAGGCAAATAACCACAATAGAAACTGAAGCAAAGAAGAGCTTTACTATCTTTACAGTTTATTGGAAATTTTAATATCTACTTCAATTAATCATAACTTTTAAATAGTAAGACCTCTATTTGTGAAATTTTGAGAGAATTTACAATATATTATTAACTTTCTATAAACTATATGTATACTTGATTTAATATTTAGATGAATTTTTAGTGATTTATTTAATTTTAATTAGTTGTATAACTTGTATTCTTCATATGCAATTGTATTTTGAGGTATATTTGAGTATATATATATATATTTTTTTATTTATATATATTATATAAATTTAAATACTTTTATTTATATTAAGTATTTATATAATTATTTTATAAGTATTACACAAAATATTTATAAAAATATTTATACAAGTATTATATATATATAATACATAAGATTATACTTTATATTTGTATAAGTTTTATATAAGTTTTATATAAATATAATATATGTATAATATATAATATCATATAGAAGCTTGAAAAAATATTGTACAAGTATACAAGATACTTGTATAGCTTCCTGCCATGTTCTCTACTAGTTCTAGTAGTAGTTAGAAGCTAATGTTATTCTAAGATAGATTCTTTCTATCCAACAATGCAATGGCACAAATGCAAGAGCAAATAAGTGAATTAATGCTTGCAATGCATCAATTCAATACACCACCACAAAGAGCAATAAGATTAGCAGGAAGTGAAGAAATAGAGATGATTGGAATTGCTTCAAGCTATATTATTTCACTTATAATTGAATACCGTTCAAGCATCAAAGAATCAAAAATTAATTTGCCGAAGAAATTTGATGGCAAAAATTCTAAGTTTTGAGGATTCTTCAATCAAGTACAACTGGTGATTAAACTTCAACCTCAAAGTTATTCAACTCAAGGATCATAAGTCAGGTTTATTAGAATATTATTTTCAAGTTTTGCTTTATTGTGATTTTCATTCTTTTTTGAATGGTGTGATTCAATATTAGATAATTTAGAGGTATTTTTAATAGAATTTCAATCTTTGTATGGAAAATATGATGCAATTCATGTTGCAACTAACAAGATCTGCATCTTACGATAAGGCAATTGAACAGTGACATCATATGCTTCATAATTTCAACAACCAGCAATTGATACTAAGTGAGATGATATTGCATTCATTAGTTAATTTCTTGATAGATTACAATATGAAATAAAAAAATTAATGTTCAACTTATCTGATCCTCAGACATTGAATCAAGCAATTGATTTTGTTGTGAAGTGTGACAATCAACTTTTTGAATTTTGATTTGAGAGCCGTATAAAAGAGCTTCAACATTTTTATAATACAATGGCAATATCGATGTCTTCTCAATATGTACATTCAAAAGTAGAAGACATGCAAATTGATGCAATACGTTTTATATCTCTTACTGAACAAAAAGAGACTTATCGTTATAAAAAAGGATTGTATTTATATTATAGAAAACCTAAGCACACTGCCCAATATTATCCAAAAAAATGATGCAATTACAAAATGAAGAGTACGGTTGTCAAAGAAGACAATATATCAAAAAATGAGTTTATCCAACTATAATAGGAACCATGTAATTGGAATCTTATACAACTCATAGTAAAGATTTTATTCTTTTCTTAGAAGCCTCTCCTTATTTTAAAACAAATGTCTGTTTAGAACCTAAAAATCACAAAGACTCTGTTTTATTAAATTCAAAAGCCTCAATGTGTTTTTTAGATAAATTTTTTGTTAAAAAGCATAAAATATCTTCAATACAGAAAATTAAATCTGTCCATGTAGAAATCATAGATAGTTGTCTATTGTCTTTTGAAGATATTGCTTATAAAATTCTTCCTATAAATATAACAATAGATGGTTATAATAATTATGTAATCTTTAATATAATTAAATCTCCCTCTAATCCAATCATTTTAGCTTTATTACAGCTTAAAAAATATAATCTTTAAATAGATTAGTAAACTTGACTTTTTTTAAAGCATTAATAAGAATCTTGTTAATTAAATGACAAGCCATAAGTTTAATATAATAAAACCTATACTTATAAGTGCAAAAACTTTTATGAATTCAACAAAAGAATGATCATCTTTTGCTATTTATGCTACACTTATTTTTAATAGTAAAAAGACTATAAGTGCCATTTCTAATATTAAGATTATCAAGATGTTTTTGAGAAGAAAAATACAAATATTCTTTCGAATCATCATTCATATGATTGCTCAATTGATCTCAAAGAGGGAACTCAATTTCTATTTGGACAAATCTATAATTTATCTCAAAATGAATTAGATGAACTCAAGAAATACATTGATGAGAATTTGGCTAAGAATTTTATATATCATTCAAAATCTCCAACACGAGCTCCTATCTTGTTTGTAAAGAAAAAAGATAAGTTACCATGGATGTGTGTACATTATTGAAGGCTCAATAAGATTACCATCAAGAATAGATATCTTCTACTTTTGATATCTGGACTTTTTTATCAATTGAATTATACTAAGACCTATATAAAAATAGATCTATGAGGAGCATATAACCTAATGCACATCAAAAAAGGTGATGAATAAAAGATTATATTTTAAATAAGGTATGGATATTTTGAATATAATATCATACCTTTTAGACTTATAAATGCATCAATTACTTTTCAATATTTTATAAATGATATTTTTTGTGAGTTTCTTGATGATTTTGTTGTCTAATATTTAGA
This sequence comes from Physcomitrellopsis africana, assembly GCA_036785485.1. Classification (NCBI taxonomy): domain Eukaryota; kingdom Viridiplantae; phylum Streptophyta; class Bryopsida; order Funariales; family Funariaceae; genus Physcomitrellopsis; species Physcomitrellopsis africana. Next base: position 757 of record JAWRVF010001567.1, on the reverse strand, counting down.
CAGCATTTTGATCTATTCTAAGAATACAAAAAAATATGAACTTCATATTTGTCATGTGTTATAAAAACTTAGAGATGTAGGACTATATACAAAGATGGAAAAGTGTATATTTCACAATATTTGTTAAAGTTTAAGAAAGAGTTACTTGGAGTTTAAGCATAGTAAGTTTCTAATAGTCAAAAATCAACTAGGGATTAAGTGGCGGCTAGGGTCTCGACAGGCGGTTAGGTTTAAGGTCTTGACAGGCGGCTGGATTTAGGGTCTCGTTAGGCGGCTAGGTTTAGGGTCTCGAGTGGCGGCTGGCTTTTAGATGAATGTAGATGAAGCCTATGTATATTGGATGTGAACTCCACATATAAGTAAAGGGTGTTGGAAGTGAGAGCTATCTCATTCCGCACTTCTCTTTGTGTGCAACCTTGCTGATGTTAAGTGTTGTGGCTTCTAATTTCTAGTTCTTTAATAGGTTATGGGCCCACTCACATTTGCTTGTGAGTTTTAGAAGTTTTATGAAGTCTTTGTTGTTGTGCGGAATAGGTCTTATGGTGTTTGCTATTGTTAGAGTTTGTATGATCTTAGCTTATGGTATGACAAGAGGAGGTTCTGATTTGTAAGCTTAGAGATCTCTAACATTGCTTTGTGGGTTCTTATCTCCTTGATAGTGAGTTTAAGACCGTTGTGAAAGACCTTGATAGTGTCTTTATGTGTTATTGAAACTGTTTCATTAACCTTCTGCATTTCGTTAAATAGTGAGTTGAAA
>JAWRVF010001566.1:0-58966 GCA_036785485.1 Physcomitrellopsis africana | reverse complement strand
TGTTTGTACATAAGTTTTTTCTATGATATGTAGAAAATCCTTTAAAACCTTTTTAAAGACTCATCTATATATCAAAATCATATCATGGCTCTATACATCCACCTTTTACATCTCCATAAAGTCTTGGCTCCCAAAAACACCTTTAGTATGCACAAAAGTCCAAATTTGCAACAAAACCCTTAAAAAATATATTTTCCCGCAAAGGATGTTTTTCTTTCCAAACTTTAGAAAATCATATCTTCTGATCCAGCCGTTCAGTCTTCTTCAAACTTTCAGGAAAGGTAGAATTCACCTTTAAGCTTTACCAGAAAAAAATTCAACTGCAAATATACTTCCGATCGTTCGATATCTCAAAACCCCTAGCAGGTGCTTAAAACCCTAGCTCAGAGATACCCGAGCACTATTTTCTCTATATCTCACAAACCCAAAACCCTAATGCCACAAAAATTTTGTACATAGTCTTGGGACATAAACATATATACTCCTGAAAATTTTGAGCCAAAAATCTATCAAATTGACTAAGATATAGCTCAAAATGTAACCGCTAGTTAAGCAGAATCACTTACTGCTTTTAGCTTACAAGCACTGACTTCAACTCGCAATATCTCCTTGATCCTAGCTTGGATTTTATCGAGATATACGTGAAAAGTGTAGCTGAGAAAGTGCGCTTTCCAACCTCAGTCGCCGATCTTTGATTGCTCTCTGTATGCGCGAGATATATCCAAAAGAGTGACAGTATGTCCAAAATCGACACCCTAACTTTGAGTGCCTATAACTCCTTCATTAAAAGTCCAAATCATGCAAGATTTGCACCCAAACCATACCCAAAAACCTAAACCTGATGACCCTAGCCTCTGATGTTCGACTCTTCTCCGATAAACAAACCCTAACTCCTAATAAACCCTCGGGCAGCCTCCTTGAAGCCCATTGGGCATGATTTTTGGCCAATTAGAATAGAGATTTCTATCATCCACCTCTATTCATCCACATGGATGGCCAAACTACCCTTTTTACACTAAAAACCCTTTTCTAACCCTTCTTCTTGTAAGATTTACATACTTGGTGCTTTAAGCACCAAATAAAAGAAGTAAATAAGATCTTAAGGATCGCCAATGTCTAACATAGGTGACTTAAGATATATATAAGTTACTATCAATATAAAATTAACTTCAAAAGTCACTACTAAAAAGAAAATAAGGTTGTATAAATCTTAATAATAATCCTTTTAATAGATCCTTTCTAAACTAGCAACCTAATCACATCCTATAACCAATAAAATCCACTAATATGACTTTCATTTAGTTAAGTAGTAAATTGTACATCAAATATACATGTACAATTTTTTTACATAGTAGCCAAACCACAACACGACACCGTGTATACGGATCACAAGAACCTCGAGTATTTCATGTCAGCACGCGTGTTGAATTGTCGTCAGGCTCGTTAGAGCATGTTTCTATCAAGATTCGAGTTCATTATTACATATCGGCCAGAAAAACAACAAGGTCTGTCCGATGCACTTTCTAGACGTTCTTATCTTGCACCAAAAGAAGGAGATGCAGCTTTTGATCAACAAAGAACGACTCTCTTGAAGCCGGAGCAATTTCATCTTCGGGCAACGAAATCAACATTAATTGTTGATTCAACTTTTCTCAAGCAAGTCCAGTTAAGTATGTCCTCAGATCCCCTTATTCATGAAATTAAGAATAATTCTTCTAAGTCTCATGATATTTCAAAATTTGAGTTCAAGAAAAATCTACTCTATTTCAAAGGGCGCTTATATGTTTCAGAAGGTGAAGCACGATTACGTGTTCTTCAAGCTCATCATGACTTCCCGGCAGCAGGACATTTTGGGTACAATAAGACTCTAGAGTTGATATCTAGAGATTTTGGGTGGCCTCAAATGTGGAAGGGAGTCAAAGATTTTGTAAAAACATGTGATGTTTGTTCAAGATCAAAAACTCCTCGCCACCGACCCTACGGACTTCTTCAGCCATTACCCATTCTAGAACAACCATGGTCTTATGTGTCTATAGATTTTATCAATACGATGTCACAGAGAGAGAATTACTTTTAGAAAAAACGCCGGCTTCCTAGCTTTACTTAACTGAAGTAGGAACACGAGAGAAGTTGCTGGCAAAGTGACGTTTATACTGCACAATATTTCTTCAAGCTTTCGTTATATCAGACATATTTGTACAAGTCTTGTACAAATATAAAGTATAAATACTTGAATAATACTTATACAAATACTTATATAAATACTTGTATAAATCCTTGGTATAACACTTATACAAATACTTGTATAAATCCTTGGTATAATACTTGTACAAATACTTGTACAAATATTATGTAGAATACTTGTAGAATACTTGTAGAATACTTGTATAAATACAAGTATATATACTTGTATAAAAAGTATAAGCAAAGTATGTATGTATTCAAGTATACCTCAAAATACAACCGCATATGAGAAATACAAGTTATACAACAAGCTGAAACTAAATAAATCACTAAAAATTCATCCAAAGATCGAATCAAGCGTGCTTATAACCTATGGGAAGCCAATAATCCATTGTAAAACATATCAAAATTTCACAAATAGATGACTTACCATTTAAAAGTTATGGCTAAAAGAAGTAGGCGCTAAAATTTCCAAGCAAATGCAAAGGCAGCAAAGCTCCTCTTCACTTCAGCCTTTGTTGTGATCACTTCCCTTCTCCAAATTGGACATGCAATAGCTTTTTAGAAAGCTCACTCCATCATCTAGCTTTGCCTAAAATTTTGCATGCATGCCTCTCAAACTCCAGTTTTTGTAGCTAGTCGATTCTACTCTTCAAACCCTAGCAACAATTTTCCCTCTTTGACACTTCACGGCTCATAAACTTTCATAAAAGCTCCAAATGTATTGATTTTTGTTTTTGTGGAAAGCTTATACAAGCTTCTACAAGCACCTAAATTATCAAGAAGATTGAAGAGACTGTCCGACTTGGGTGGTTGAACAAAGTTTCTGCCCCTCTTCGTCGGGTGGCAGCAAACCTTTTCCCACTCTCAAGCTCACAACTTTTGCTCTCCAACTCCAAATGCTACAAGAGATGTCTTGATAGAAAGCTAGCACAATTTTCCACACTATTTGTAAATTTCACTAAGAAAGAGTTGAAATCAAACTTGCAGTAGCAGCTCGAAATTTCTGCCCCTCTTCGTCGGGTGGCAGCAAACCTCACTCTACTAAAATAAGCATAACTTTTTGTTCACAACTCCAATACAAGCAAGTGAGTAGGTTCTAAAATCCTCACAACTCGAAGAACACACCCACCAATTTTCACTACAAACACTTCTATCTCCTCGGAGCTATCTCTCTCCAAATTTCACCACTCAAAAACTCCCTCTCCTCTCGGTCTAGCAAGAGGAGTATATCTCCCTTTCTTTCCATATTAGACTATGAGATGTCCACATGGGCAGCCAAATCCTATTGGATGGGCCTTATTCACCCCATGCTCTTCTTTCTTATCCCTCACAAGGTCCATTCTACCTCAAAAATCAACAAGAAAGGTAAAACAACCTTTACTTTTTTTTTAATTACAAAAGAGTCTATTCTAGGATATAAATAAGGTAAGAACAAAACAAATAGCCATCTTAATTCACTAACTAAGTGGCTATAATAAATCCTCTCCTTATAATATCTTCTAAAATAACCTCTAGCACTCACACATATATTAACAATAGATACAAGATTTTTAATATTTTTATACACTGCACGTAAATGCAGTACGACATGCTCCCCCTCTAAACCTGCACATCCTCCGGTATGTGCCAAGTTTAATCCTCTTCATCCTGCGTTTCAATCTCTTCATCACCTTGTGGTATTTCTTTGGTCTTTGATGGAGTTAAGAATTCTTGAAGATCATTGGTTTGAAACTTTCCATCCCTTCTTCTATATGTTTCCATATTATTTGAAACTCTTAGTATCGATTTCTAGCTTATTTCAATGGGCCATTTTCCCCTGTCAAAAAGTCGTCTTGATATGATTTTTATCTAGGCTTTTACCATTCACAAGAGCCAAAACTGATTCATCTAATCCTCCAAGTTTGATCCTTGTCTCTGTGGTAGCTCTAGCCCAAAATGATTGAATATAATCCATTCCTTCCTTATCTTCTCTATCAATCCCATGCATAATTGCACAATCAAAGGTCCTCACTTCTACCTCAATATTTCTCCCATGTGCTGCCACAAATACTAATCCATCCACTGCTTCTTCTTTCTCTTCTTGAGTTTGCAAGGCCTGGACCTTTATGTCATAGCTTTTCACCCCCTCTTTGTTATTTTCCACCATCTTCTCATATTCCACAAAACCTTTATCTTTGGTCATATCACTCTTGTTACTGACCACACAGGTTTGTGCAAACATTTGTAAGATCATATCTTCCTCCTCATTAGTCAAATAGTCATTTTGTTCTTTATCCATTTGACCATTATTAGCCTTCTCTTCCATAGTTATTGGATCACACATCAAAGCAAATACTTGTCCAATTTCAAATTCCTCATCTTTGGTGATATGCGTGTCCAGAGCCTTCATCATGACTGTTTCAACTGTCATCTGTCTCTTCCTTTTAATGACATCAATGATGAATTCATGAAAATCTTTTTTAGCAATGCCAAGAGCCTCTCTTAATGTAAATTCAATCTTGGCATCTAGGATTCTTTCTTCTAACACCCCTTTCATGTCAATGGAAGATTCAATGTCAGATTGAAGCTTATAGGCAGGTCCCTTACCTTTTCCTTTAGAATCAGCTTCCTTTTCCTTTTCTTTGGCATTGTCTGTCCTCTCTTCCCATTTTTCCTTTAGAAGTGGCCCTTCTCCTGAATGATCAAAGACAGAGGACCTCCCAAGTCTTTGCCGTGTATGAGCAGCAGGACCTTCTACCTTTTCATCTTTTTTGAGCTCCTGGGTTTTTCTCTTAGATATTGGCTCCCCTGTATCATTATTCTCAGAGGTTCGCCCTCTCTTCTCTTCAACAAAGACATCATAGTCTTTAGTTTTGTCTTGAACTTGACCTAAACAAACTTTGATGCTAGCTGTTTCAACAGGGTCATCCCAACCAGTGACATTTCGAATGGCTTGAGCCCCTCTGCGCAAAATTTCAACAGATAGAGCTTCTAAAGTCTTAATTATTTGTTGCTCCACTCCTATATGGAATGTCTCAGCACCTTGTCCATGTAAACAATTAGACCTTCTCATCTTTTCTTCCATAAGTTTTTTCATTCCTCCTTTGCCAAAGTTGGTACTCAAAGGCAAGTTAGTAGATGCATCATGAATCTTACCATCTTTGAAGACAATAATGCCTGCTTTAATAGCTTCATCACATGATTTGCAACTCCGAAGATTGTGACTGTCTTCTCCATCACAATAAACGCATCTCCTCACAAATGATCTTGCACCTTCAGATGATTGAGGGTCTCGAGACTTTTTCAATTCACTTATTTCCACCTTCAAATCCCTAATATCCTTTATAAGCTCATCTAAAGTTTTTTCTTCAACTGTCTTGACCATCTTAGGAGATGTTGTTGAAGAAGTTGGAGCAAATGATACCTTGGAAGCTTTTGTAGCAGGCTTTGGTACTACATCCATCTGAGTTATCACACTTCTGGATTTCATTCTCCGTTGCTTTGCCACAAGAGCGACTGCTTCCTCCACTCTCCTCCAATCATTTGTAAAACCTCCTTCGGTGGTTCGATCACCTAAAAGCAAAAAGAGTCTATCTTCCAAAGCATCATCTGCTGCTTGCAAGAACAACTCAACCTTCCTAGTATCAAAAAGACGCCTTTCTGCTAAAGGCAATTGGTTATATTTCTTCTCAAAATCTCGCAGCAATTCATTTGGACCCATAGTATTTCCAGGCCGCTGTTCAATCCAATCAATAAAAGACCTCTTGGTCATCCTCTCTGAGTCTTCTTCAAAATACTCATCACGCAATCTCTCTTCAAATGTCATCCAAGTAGTAACATTTGCATCCCTTTGAATTTCTTCCACTTTCTCACGAATCTCAGGCACAACAGCTAATGTGAAAGTTTGTATCATTCGAGCCTCAGGTACCTGTTGCACCTCCATCTCACAAACATAAACCTTCAAAAATCTGGTGATGTCCTTTCCGTCAAATCTTCCAATCTTGTCAACAACACCCTTCAAAGCCTTCGTAGCTCCATTACCTCCAGCTTGAGTTTTATATTGATCCATAAATATTGCCAAAGCTCCTAAAGTAGTATCCATGTTTGATTAGGCTTCAAAGAAAGCCCCTCCAGTATCCTCTATATTGCCTTAGCCAAAACTAGTAGCCCCAAAGCAGCTCTCAGTGGAAGCACCAATTTATGTCAGGTAGAGAGAATTCGCCTTGGAAAAACGCCGGGTTCCTAGCTGCTACTAGAACTAGCAGGAAACATGAGAGGAAGCCGTGCAAGTATGTTCTATACTTGCACAATATTTCTTCAAGCTTTCAAGTTATACTTATATTATACTTGTACAAGTCTTGTATAAATATAAAGTATAAATACTTGAATAATACTTATACAAATACTTGTATAAACACTTGTATAAATCCTTGGTATAATACTTATACAAATACTTGTACAAATATTATATAAAATACTTATAGAATACTTGTAGAATACTTGTATAAATACAAGTATATATACTTGTATAAAAGGTATAAGCAAAGTATGTATGTATTCAAGTATACCTCAAAATACAACCGCATATGAGGAATACAAGTTATACAACAAGCTGAAACTAAATAAATCACTAAAAATTCATCCAAAAGTCGAATCAAGCGTGCTTATAGCCTATGGAAAGCCAATAATCCATTGTAAAACATATCAAAATTTCACAAATAGATGACTTTCCATTTAAAAGTTATGATTAAAAGAAGTAGGCGCTAAAATTTCCAAGCAAATGCAAAGGCAGCAAAGCTCCTCTTCACTTTAGCCTTTGTTGTGATCACTTCCTTTCTCCAAATTGGACATGCAATAGCTTTTTAGAAAGCTCACTCCATCATCTAGCTTGTCCTAAAATTTTGCATGCATGCCTCTCAAACTCCAGTTTTTGTAGCTAGTCGAGTCTACTCTTCAAACCCTAGCAACAATTTTCCCTCTTTGACACTTCACGGCTCATAAAACTTTCATCAAAGCTCCCAATGTATTGATTTTTGTTTTTGTGGAAATCTTACACAAACTTCTACAAGCACCTAAATTATCAAAAAGATTGAAGAGACTGTCCGACTTGGGTGGTTGAACAAAGTTTCTGCCCCTCTTCGTCGGGTGGCAGCAAACCCTTTCCCACTCTCAAGCTCACAACTTTTGCTCTCCAACTCCAAATGCTACAAGAGATGTCTTGATAGAAAGCTAGCACAATTTTCCACACTTTCTATAAATTTCACTAAGAAAGAGTTGAAATCAAACTTGCAGTGGCAGCTCGAAGTTTCTGCCCCTCTTCGTCGGGTGGCAGCAAACCTCACTCTACTAAAACAAGCATAACCTTTTGTTCACAACTCCAATACAAGCAAGTGAGTAGGTTCTAGAATCCTCACAACTCGAAAAACACACCTACCAATTTTCACTACAAACACTTCTATCTCCTCGGAGCTATCTCTCTCCAAAGTTCACCACTCAAAATTGCCTCCCTCTCGGTCTAGCAAGAGGAGTATATCTCCTCTTCTTTCCATATTAGACTATGAGATGTCCACATGGGCAGCCAAATCCTATTGGATGGGCCTTATTCACCCCATGCTCTTCTTTCTTATCCCTCACAAGGTCCAATCTACTTCAAAAGTCAACAAGAAAGGTAAAACAACCTTTACTTTTCTTCTAATTACAAAAGAGTCTATTCTAGGATATAAATAAGGTAGGAACAAAACAAATAGCCATCTTAATTCACTAACTAAGTGGCTATAATAAATCCTCTCCTTATAATATCTTCTAAAATAACCTCTAGCACTCACACATATATTAACAATAGATACAAGATTTTTCATATTTTTATACACTACACGTAAATGCAGTTGAAGATTAATAATGTGGATTTATCGGAGGAGGATTGAGGACGATCGATAGAGCCAGACGCAGAGGAACCTCCTACGAATCCAGGAGTATCCCAATCTCAGGAGCCAACCTCATAACAAGTTTTACCGATTTTGTGTTTGCGAGGACGTTGCACAGTTAGGAGTAGGGCTATGTAGAATGGGTAGGAATTTTAGGATTTACAATACATAGTTTATAGGGTTAAGAGTAGGCAGGAAGCCAATGAATGGCTAGTTTAGAATGCAGCATGGGTAAGGGAGTTAGAAAAAGTGGTTATGGTCGGTTGTGTAGCAGTTAATGTCGATTGGGGTAAGTATAAATTGATTCGGACAGTAGCAGTAAGGGCCAAACTATGATAGTGCTGAGCCGAGGTAAGCTTGGTGCTACCTCTTATTAATTTTTAAGATAAGGATATTAGATAAAAGCTGAATATTGTAAAGTGCAATTTTATGATGAAGCAATGAAGGAAAAAATTGATTTATAATGAAAGATTGAGGATGTACTGATATGTTGAAATATCAGTGGAGAAATATAAGTGGAAAACTTGAAGTCAAGAATCGGAGATGTTTTATGAAGAATGAGTATAAATGTGAGGAAACTATACTACATTGAGTATTGAATTAAGGGTGACCCATGAGAGGAAGTCCGTTGTTGGGGTAGAGAGAATTTGCCTTAAGAAAGCGTTGGACTTCTAACTGTCACTAATTTCTCAATCAAGCTTCAAAAAAATAAAAAAAACTCGAAGTTTATATATATATATTTTTCCTTTTTGAGAAATTACATCAAATACATAAGCCTCAAGTAACTAACAACATCCAAAGTATGATAAAATCCTCTAAAACCTTATATATCTTTATGGGGAAATTTTTCCAAACTTCAACATCTCATATCTCCTGATCCGACTGTCCAAACATAATAAAATTTTACATGAAGTATTGATATATTCTTATCAACTTCTACAACAATTTTCAACTGCAAATTCATTGCGGATCTTGAGATATCTTGAAAACCCTAACAGTCGCTTCAAACCCTTGTCTTTATACACCTGCATACAAATTTCTTCATATCTCACAAACTATAAGCTCAAATTCCATGAAGTTTGTATGTATAGCTTTTTAACACAAAATGTCACATTCTCTAAGAAGTTTGAGCCAAAATTTTGTCTGAAAACTCAAGTTATGGCTCAAAGCATAACTATTAACAACACAGTGTGCTTACTACCTTGGAATTGGATGTGCTGTCTTCAACTCTTCATATCTCCTTTGTCTAAACTCAAAACTTAAGAATTCCTTCAAAATAGACGTAGATCTTGAAATCACCTTTCCAACCGCACCATTTGATCTCCAAAAGTCTCCGTACAACTCCGCAAAATCCCAAAAGAGTGACAATATGTATGAAATCCACTCTTTAACTTTGAACAAGTATAACTTCTTCACCCTAACTCCAAATCGCCTAAAATTTCCTCTCAAACTATACCCAAAATCCTAAAATTTACAATCCTACCTCTGAAATTGCAAATCCCCCCTTTGAAGTCGCTGAAAACCCCGTGTTAAGGTCGCAGGCAGCCTCCTCAAAGCCCATTGGGCATGGTATTCGACCAATAGGGATGAAGTTCCCTATTCCTTGCCTTCATCCAACCATGGCTTGATTTCATCCCTCCCAATTAGCCTCTTACTAGCTTAAATTTTCATCCTTAAGTCCCCACCTTCTCTCAAGGCTTCATACTAAACATTTAGATCTTATAATTTTTAAATACCATAATTAAAATAAGTAAAATAAAATAAAATAAAGTTTCTTCTATCAACCAATTTTAATTTAACTTACTAACCATTCTAACACACATCTAGATTCATAAATATATAATATATTTTAACTAATTTTTACATATTGTAAGTAATTACAGTACAACACCGTGGAGTTTGGATTATGCGAAGTGAATTATTAGGAGAGATAGTCAATTTCGGAATATTCTTGTATTTGGAGTACAGGATAATTATGTTGTGTTTTGAGATATCGCAATATTACATATTGTTGTCATAAAGAAGGAGAGGAGGAGAGGTAGTGAATACTTGAGTTGGATTATTGTTTACAATATTTTATTGTTAACAGAGTTATTGGTAGTATAAGGGAGATACTGTAACAAAATTGGGATGTTTTAGTGTAATCAGAAGGCAGTTAGTTGTGTGACTCTAACGGTTTAACTCAATGCAAATAGTCTTTCCCTGTGTTCAAATTCCCTTTTACAGATTTACTCTGGGCAGTATTAGTAGAGTAAGTGAGACGGACGACAACAACAGTAGGCTATGGCATCAAGGGAAGCTATGATCTACAACATTGAAGTAGTAAAGAAGAAAGATGATATTTTTGACAAGCATGTAGATACACAAGATTAGTGGAGCAATGTTATATCCAATATGGATACAAAAAAATAATAAGCAAAGAATTGCTCAATACAATAGAAAGTAATTATAAAATAGTAATAATACTTTTAAAATCTTTTTTTAGAAGAATATAAATTATAGGTAGAAGAAGCTAAAAAAGAGCTAAGAATGACGCTATAGAGAAGAAGCACAAGGCTTTATTTAAAAGATACAAATGTTATGCAAAGGTGGTGACATTATAGATGTGAATGACAACAACAACACTTAGGATGAAATTGATGAAAGAGATTGATAATATTAAAAAATAAGTGAATATTTAAAGCAATATAACAATGTATGGTTTTTAAAAATTTATATTGGTTATACAAGTATAAAGTATGTACCACTAAAGAATTTTTAATAGCTTAAATTGCTTTTGATATATCGTAGTAAAAACAATAATGTATTCTTAAGCAAATAAATAATATTAAAAAAAAGACAAAAATAGTGATTTTATAATTAAATCTAAAATTCTTTGTAATAAAAGTGTAGATTAAAATAGGACAACTTGTAGAAGAAGAATTTATTCTAACAACACAATAAAAAAAAACCAATTCTCAAAAAAAAAAAAAAAAAAAAAAAAAATTAACATCTACTTATATAATATTCTTATTAGATTGGATTTTATTAATATTTTTTTATTATTTATTATTATTTTTATTTAAATAAGTACATACCTTAATAATTCAACTCTTACTATATCTTTATGAGCATTCAACATAAGCTCTTACATTGCTCTCTATTTGTATAATTGTATGCTATTAGAATCTAATATATAAATTATAATTTATCTTTAAATTAAATTTTTATTAGAGATTTTATTTAATATATTCTATTTTAAGGCCTATTTGATCAAATTCCTAACAAATCTTAAGAAATTTTTAAGTTCAAAAAATCCTAAGTATTATTAAATTTTAAAAAGTTCTTAAAAAAATCTTAAATCTTAATAAAATATATTCAAATCCTAAAGCTTTATAAACCATAAGAAAATCATAAAATTTAATAAATCCTTAAAAAATTCTAAACCTTAATATATTTAAAAGTTATTCTAAATTTTTTAAAAATTATTAAAAAATTATATATTATAAATAAAATCTTAAAATAAAATCTTAAATTGAGATAAAATTTTAACTAATTTATCTAAAAAAATTCTTAATTTTGATAATTTAAATCAATTTCTAAAATCTAATAATTTTAAACAAGTCTTAAATCTTAATTTATGTCTTAATTGAATATAAAAAATTTTAAACTTATTTAGCAATTATATGTGGCATTAAATATAATAATAATTTATTGATAAATAAAGTCTTGATACATTGATTTATTTATAAATTAAAAAGTAAAATTATAAGTAAAATCTATTTTACTAAATTATATTAGTAATTAAATAAATTATAAAATTTAGATGACTTATAATTACTTCTTATTTTAAATAAACCAATATCATAAGCCTTTATAGGTTTATAAATTAATCTTATATTAAATAGTATATATGGTTATTAAATAAATTTTAAATTAATATATACATTAATAACTTGGCTTTTACTATGCCATAATATTTATTTAATACAAGCTTGTACATTGGTCTTCAATCCTATAATTGCATGCAATTGGAGTCACATACATATATCAATCCTTTAATTGGACATTCCATTCAATCAATTTTAACATTTTGCTACTTGATCTTCATAGATCATAAGTTTTAATTAATATAATATAATTTTTAAAAATATAATATTGATAATAGTATAATAATATAAAATTTTTAATATAATTTTTTTAATATATATATATATATATATATATATATATATGTGTGTTAAGAATATTATTTTTATATCTAAAATTATTGATAGAACATATACAAACAATAAAGACTTATTGACAATACAATAGATTTATATTTATGATTATATTACAAAAATCTTATTAATTATAAAAATCTTATTAATCATCTTAAAACTATATAAAAATAATTCATCTTAAAACTATAATAAAATAATTTATATATTTTAAATTTATAATATAATTTTTTTACTAAATGAGATCTTTTTGGTTTTTAGATTTGTATAGATTTAATTTATCTTATTACCAATATATATATATATATATATATATATATATATATTCTATTTTTATTTATTAAAAAAATTTCAAAGATAAATAAATAAAATCAAAATTTAGTAATTTTTATTTATTGTATATATATGCACACATATACATATATATAATAGGTAACATCTTGTTAAATCTATTGTAATGTAAACATCCACCTATCATATTCTATTTATACTTGTTTGTTAAATTTGCTTTTACAATAAAAATTTGTTACAACTTCTTTTTGGATTTTATTTTTATATTAATCAAAATTAATATACTATCTTTTTATTATTTTTAGCCTTAGATTTTCTTATATAATATTTTTAGAACTTCTTTTGCATAAGCTTGTATTCTAATATAATTAATGGTCTTTGTTGTTGATAAAAATAATACAAATGGCAATTACATACATTATAATTAATTTGATCAAACATTGTAAATAACTTTTTTGTAAAAGATTTAAAGTTGATATAAAACTTTAGATATATATTTTTTTAAACTATTTAATTATACAATAAAATTTTCTTCCATTCTTGGCATATTACCTTTCATATATTACATGGATAGATATACACATAATTAGGCAATCTAGAGCTTTGTAACAAATTATTTATAAGAATCAATTGCTCTAATAACTATTTGACATTTGATAATTCCAAAAAGATCTAAACTATTAGAATCTAATACAAAATATTTAAAAGCAAATAATGTAGTTCCTACATGTCTTCGTTAATAAAACATCAATTGTCACAAGTAATATTTAACCTTGTAGAATCAAGTAGTAAAAATTTTAAAAAAAAGATAATTTGTGAGTAAGAATTACTAATGGAAGAATATATAAAAATGTGTAAGAACAAAAGAAGTATAAAAATCCTAATCAATATGATCAATTCCATATATATATATATATATATATATAATTTTTAAACATATTCTATTTAATCTACAAACATAATGCTCAATAAAAATTATTGTTATCAAACTTTCATGTGATATTGGAACCTTGCAACACTACAAAATCAACCAAGAAGACAGCACACTAAGAAGAGAAACGTGCACATTGTAAGGAATAAATTATATTCCCACCTCCAGAGATGATTTGTAATATATTCCTTTCTAGAACAGTGTCGGCTGGAATACTAACCCATGCAAACTCATTTTAACCACACCAAAATTCTGTGCTGCACATATAAGTTGACGGAAGGCATCAGTCAACAGGCAAGTTTCCACATGTCAACTGTCAAATGAAATTCACAGATATATACACGGCGGGTTCACAAGTCAGGTATCGCACATGTGGGCAAAACTCAGGAATTGCTCCGGCATCAGCGAAACAGTTTCGGGCCTGTGTAGCGGTGGAAAGCGAACAGCAAGGGTGCAGTGAACGACGAGGATACCAGGTGCGTGACGAATGTATGCTCCATGATATAACTGTGCTGTGACACACGACCACATGCTCAAACCCATCGCCTCAGTCATGAATATCAAATAGACCACTATGATGGCCAAGTTCATTCACGAAACGTAATACTGAGCTCCCAGTGAAGGGAGCTGCAGCCGCGACACAACGATAGTTGACGAGTGCCAAGACCGACTTCTACTGGTTCCACCGCGGAAGAGTGTAAGTTTGCACATGATCCGTCCGAGTCACCGGTACGTTTTAACTTGTGTGATCCTGTTGCTCAAGGATGTGAAACAGTACCAGTTTCTTTGATTGAAATCCTACTTTCCACCCATACTGGACTCATCGGAGTCGGTCCACGCGCTCATGATCTGCAGAGGGACTGTGCCAGACTCACCATGCACACTGTGTCGGTTCAGAAGCTGGGCACCGATGTTGGGGACGTTGCTCAGGCAGGGCGTCTTGCCAAGTTCCGTCACGACTTCCCCGACGGCACACACTCCGGGCTGGCGAAACACAGACTGGACTGGACCCGCGTCCCAAATAGTCAACTACAATATGTCCACACCCTCGTCGGACAAGTAGCGGTTAAAATGCGGTTCCAAGCCTGCCAAGATTCGCCGAGCTCTCTGCCAACCGCACGGAAACTGAATCTTGGCACGTGCACCATGCTGGCCCCACCGCATGAGTGTGTGCGCATGCGCTAGCGAGCCACAGCATCTGGACATCCTCCATTCCGGACAAGCTCTGACCGATCATCACGTCGGTCGCAGCCAACAACTGCTCAAGACAACATCCTCCATAGACATGGCTCGTTGGTACGACTAGGCACACGACATCAAGTTATCATCCGCGGGGCGTACATTTTATAGATGGGGCTTCACCCGCCATGGAACCATACACATGCTAGTCTCGAATGTGTCAACCCGGACGTGGCTACGATGGTCGGGGTAGCTACATGACAGTGCACCGAGAGTGTACCATAACCTAAAACGGTAAGACCGAGAATGTCTTCCCTGGTGGAATTTGCGACCAAGGAGGTCACTGATCTACGACTGCGCGAAAGCACTTCTGACAATCCTCACCGAGGCTTCTCAACTTACTAATTTACACACAAACTCCTACAATCCTCGGACCAGATACTCCTACTGTACAGGTGGATTGCAACCGCGACATTCCATGCTCACACCACGGCTCCGGAGCTCGCTTCATCTTTCGCCCCCCCGGATCGGCCTACTCACCCATCTCGGCTGCCGAGACAGGCGCTCCGCCACGCGCAGCCTGCATTTGCATCCTCAGACTCCCCTACACCTCGGAAGGGATCATAAGAATCCCTTCGCTATCCTGTAGTTCGACAAGGTTGTAGTCGGAACTTCCAGGAGCTACACTCAGCTCGGCGAAGCAGTCACGCGGAGGACTTCGGGCGTGACTGGAAGCTTGGTGACAACGTTCCATGCCACCACGTCTAAACCCGCCCTTCCTACGACCTCCACCGAGGTCGGCAGCAGGGCTGGTATGGCCTACGCTAATCAAGCTTGGGGACTCGCAGCCAGAGTCATTTCTCTGAACACTTTCAGCCTTCGCTGCCGCTTCATCTCCATTTCTGAAGCCGACAGGTCCGCCATGGGGATGGGCGCCAGCTCCTTGCTGAACAGGCTTCGCGACAATGGGTCCCGCCCGTTACCCTCGCCCTCCGCATTCTCGCACCCGAAGTCCAGGTCGTTAGGGCTCTGGGTGAACCCCAGGCAGCTCCACGCACTGACCGTCTTCTCCTTCACTGGGGTCAGCGTTCTGCTGCGCTTGCCCACCGCGTTGTGGAGGGGTGGCAGCCCCGGCGGATTGATGTTCACATTCTGGTTCTGCAGCGGTTGGATCACCGCCGGGGAATTCTCGGAGAACGGTGCCTCGATGTTCTCCATCGACAGGGAACGCGGGGCGACGGGCTGATTCTCGTTGTATTCTCCAGACCTCGCCCACCCATTGCCGAAACCTGCAGGGACAATCAAGACGCGGCGTCAGACGCACATGCGGCACACCTCTACTTCTGCCAGCACGAAGAATGCTCCAACACATACACATTGCAGGCTCCCTCCACCGGAGCAGACGAAAAACAGGCGCATACCCTCTCGACCAGACCTTCAAGTCCAATCAGTCTTCGCCCCACCAATGGTCACACACCCACCCCATGTCATACAAAAGTTCGCGCGCGAATACCTGGAGGATTGGTCTTCTGGCTGCCCTTACCGCCCCATCCGATGGACACCCCGAACGGCTTCACAACCCGGTTCTCCCCTTGCCCACAGCCCTGCGGGTTGACGTTTGCGCCATTCCGGACCGAGTTGGTCAGATCGAACGTCAGCGGCGCACGCTCGCTGCTGGACAGCGGAGGCTTGGCAGCTGCCACTCCGTTGCCGGCACCAGGTGTCGGGCGGAGCACCGAAGGCTCCTTCGCCACCGTCGGGTTGAAGGGCTTCGCGTCACTGCTCAGGGATGGCTCAGCCAGGGGAGGAGTGCCTGAACCAGAGTCAACGTCCACTTTCACCCCAAATTGCCTGCTCATGAACGCGTTCCCCAGCACCGACACCATCTCTAGTCGCTGCCGCAGCGTTTCCGCGTGCCAATTCATCGGGTGCTTCCCGCCCGCCGGGTACCCCTGCACGCTCTGCTCGCCTTGCTCGTTCAGCGCATCCTCAACTTCGAGCGAGGAGTAGTCCAGCTCTTCATCCGACCACCCTGCACGCACTCCACTCTGGAACCACGTCTCATCCCCCTGCTGGCTCGCTGCGTGCGCCTGGGCTCTGGGCGTTGCGGGCGCCTGGTAGCTGGACTTCTGCTGCGACGGTCCGAACCCTGCGGTGGCCAGGAGTGCGCCACTCATGGGAGGCTCGGCAGACTGAGAAAATTGCTGCTCCAGGTTGGAGCGTGCCATTCGCCGAGGCTGTCGAGGCAACGCTGGTTGAGGCTGCCACAATGACGAATGCTGGAGGTCGTATCCACCTTCGAATACGGGGATGGCAAACGATCTCAGTTCCTGAACTGCCTTCTCATGCTCTTTCGCGCCCATGGAAGCCTCCAGCTCCTGCAGCATTTCCTGAGCACGCTCGTACGATTTCAGGTGAGAGTCCGAAGCCCACCGGTTGTCGTTGCACCGAGTCACGCTTTGCAGCATGGCCTTCGCCTCCTCCAGACGGCCTTGCTTCATCAGGCAGATTCCTAGATTGCAAACCTTGTTGTTGTCTGGCTCGATCGACAAAGCTTTCCTACCAACCAGTACACACGCGCACACCGCAGTGAGTACATCATCACCACCCTAACCTCGCCAACATCTCTGAAACTCATCCGCACGCTCATACATGACGCCGTCTAACAACCTATTTCACGAGTCAACCCCATCCCCATCCCAACTTAGAAGAGAACTGGTCATTGCCGGGGTGCTGGACTGCTTTGCCGTCATCACCTGTATACGGCTTCTGCAGCAGCAAAGTTCGACTGCTGCATGTACGCCCACCCCAGATTTCCCTGCACCACCATCAACGGACTGCAGTTAGCACCCATCCTGGAGCGAATGATACAAGCATGCCACCCCTCCTTCATGCCACTGCGACCAGCTCTCCCAGGTCAGGCCAAGTGAACACGAGCTCATGCTCACCAGAAGACGAGTCGCTTCCTGCTCGATCGACACTTGGAACTTCTTCCCCTGCGATCTCGCCGTTTTCGTGCGTTTGCCGTTGAACGCCATCCCCTGATGGATCAGATGCAACTTGTGCTTCAGGAGGTCAATCTGGTCATCCAGCCTTCCGCACCTCTGCACGGTCCACAATGTCCACCGATCAGGTTGGCAACAGCGTTCGCCAGGGTCAAACGGGAATTTCCAAGCGTGGCGAAACCGCGAGCTCCTGCACTAGTTCACGCACCTTGTAGAGATCGAGTAGCACATTGTCCAGCGACTCCTGGGCCTGGTCCGAGCAGCGGTTGCGCAGCGACTTGATGGCTTCGATGGCCTCCTGAGGCCGGTTCTGCTGTTTCATCACTATGGCCATGTCCTTCAGAGCGCTGTCAACTCTGTCCCCAGCGTTTATGGCTGCCCAAAACAACGCGATCGCACGGTCGGGGTCCTTGTCCACCAGCTGCACACACACCGCATTCGTCAACACCATGCACTCACAATCGAGTCTCCAAGCTATCGAGCATCCCCGACGCAGCAGAGCTGCTAGGGTGGCACTGACACGGAACGTTCTCATAACCGTCACCCAGTTCCGTCACCCAGTTCCGTCACCGTCCCTCCACGTTCACATCAGTCTATAACAGCTTAGCGGTGCTGCCACCACACCAATGCACTATCCGAAACGTCCTGGAGGGCATCCCTCTCAAGCTGTACACGTAACACTACTCGACAGTCCCTCGGGACTGATCGCGAGTTGCGACATCTGCAGCATCCTGTCGGAAAAAATTACTTCATGCTCTGAATTACTCTCAAGGGTGCTGCTGAGGTGGAGTGAACAGCGCATCCCTTCGACGCAGCTGGATGGTCAGTCATGTAATTGTATCCCGCAATACTTGTCCACATGCATCTCCGCTGCGATGGTGAAGTCTCGCCTTCGGATGCAGTACATACAAAGAGGTGATTGATGTTCATCACTGACACAGGGCGAGAGCCAACAAAAGTACCTGGACGTGCTTGGCCTTCACATACGGGGTGTCACCCACTGGCACCTTGTGCACTACATGGAATGAATCAGCCCTCGCCGACAGCCGCTTCGACGGAGGCTTCACAGGTGAGCACGGAGCTGACTTTGATACGCGCATACCATACGCCATGTGACCGGCAGCCGGCTGCAAATACTGCTCACCCCACATCATGCTGATCTGAGAATCGGATTCCGCCGATTCAGTACGGGCGCTGCAATGTCGTTGTGCAGCTTCACACACTTGCAGCTGGAGAGCTTCTGACGAGTGAGCTTCCGAATTTGCTAATGCGGAGTTCAAACAATTCAGCTGCTAATGAGGATCGAGCGAGGAAATGTTACAGCCGACTCATTGGGTCACACAATGGTGAATGTGAAGCCAGAATGTTCCTCGAAACCGAATACTTCACAGTGCTGGCAGCAAGATACAGCCGGCAATTTCACCTAATTGGTTTCATGAGTTTCTATATGTCGCTCTTACTGGTCCTGTCACCAGTGCAGTCCTCGTGACTTTGAAACTAGAAGTCGATCAAGAACGCTGTGACCTCGCAGTTGCAATGCGAGGCTTGGTTTAGGTCACTAAATTAACTTAGGCTGCCGAGCTACACTTTAATTGCACCCAAGAAAGGCATTATCTGAGAGATCGGAAACGATGCCTTGGAATTCGCGTGGCGAGGGTAGCCGAACTGCTCACGGTAACACCAGTGCAAACTTAAATTTCAACAGTGTAACCCTCTATATCACTTATTTCAACCCGGCCAATAGTCTAAGAAACGAACCCAGGATTCTCATCCAATTCAGTGTGCTTCACCTCCAGCAGTGGGCAGCGATCGGCAATGTGACAGTAGAGAACTAAAATCCAAGCTGGGTCTTCGTAATTCCTCTCGCATTGCAGCTATCAGGAAGCTGAATCTAATCAAGCAACGCATAACACTAGCTCTACAATTGCGTCATCGAGTTCCGAAGGAAAGCAGCTGGGGACTGCCGGACTAGTTAATCACAGATAATGAATCCAACAGCAGTTTGGAAAGGAAAAGGAACGTTTCCTTGGGAGAGGCGTGGACGACCGGATAGTGATCGGAGAGGGAGAGGGGAGGATGAATGGGATCACAGTGGCGATACTGCTGCACTGGTGTGGGAAGAAGAAAAAGGAGGCGAGAGAGCGAGGTGGAGGATAGCCGTTGCGTGCCCAACGGCTACAAGTTCCCTCACAACGGACCCCATGGACCTGGCGATTGGTTGTTGTTTGTGTTTAGGTATATCCAGGTTGTCGTCCGGGTATGATGTGCTGGTATCATGTGACCGTTTCTTCTGGGGTTGATACTTCTTCGTTACTGCTCACGTGGCTCGAACGAACAGAGTCCATGTCATCGCATCGCATTCCACGTCATCGAACTGCTTCACACACAATCGGCAGTACGTTCTGGCACGGGCTATTTGTATTGTGGGAATAATTCCCTTGCATTCCTATTGTGGGGTCCTGGGATTCCGGCACGGGAGGTCCTTCGCGTTCAACGTCTAAATCTACTTTAAGATTTTTCAACAATTTAACGTGCTGCTGGCATGTTTTATATATTTGGTTTTAAACATTATCTGTCATGTAAATTGACATATTATCTCATAAGCAAAACTTTAATATATTTTTGTCTTGTGTAACATTCATGTATCAACTCATTACATTATTAATAAATAAAAAATAAAAAGTAAACTAATAAAAATTGCTAATAATAAATACTATATTCTAATTTTTAAAAAAATAAGAATATATTTCAACTCTATATACTTTCATATTTATTTAATATATATACTAAAAATTTGTTTTAAAATTTTAAAATATACAAAAATTTATTGTAGTATATCAAAATAGTGGAAATAATAATATCTAATATTTACATTTATAAATAATGTGTTTGTCCAAGCTTAAAGTACCAAAATAAAATTTTATACATATATTTATATTTTATATTTTTTTAATTATTTGAGAATAATTTTATGATTTTTCTTTGTTATAAATATTATTTTTTAATATTACTAATATTTAATAAGATTTACATATGATAGATTAATAAGTATTTAAATAATACATAAATATTATTTTTTAATATCATTATTTTTTAATATCATTATTTTTTAATATCATTATTTAATCTGTATTTAAATATAATACATTTAATATTGATAAATTGGTAATTTTATAAAAAATATATATATATTCTTGAATGATTATATTTATTAAATAATATTATGTATTACATATTTATTATAATTTATTTTATAAACATTTTGATAGAATATTGAGGCAATATTTCTTATTCATGTGCAAAAAAACAACCCCAAATTGGCTAGGATGGTTAATGATCCTAGTGTCTCCAAGCAATATTCTCACATAATTACTTAGATTTACTTTTAATCACTACAATATTGAATGATTATTATTAGATTATATTCTTTTTAAAATTATGTTAAAAATAAATTATAAGTTTAAATTAAATAACACTTATAACAATAAAAATTTACAAAAAAAAAACCTTGCCAATTAGACCTTTTGACGAAAACTTGTTAGACAACCAACAATGGTAGTTCAAAAGAGAGTTAAGAGTACCAAGAATCATGGCCTAGGATGGAAGTTAATAGTGCAAGTAGATGGAAAAATAAGAGATTAAGTATTCTCACCATACAATAGTAGTGGGATAGATGATCTTTTGACTTTAACTTCTACATGATAGTTTCATGACTAAAACTAAATTATTAGCATCTAATATCTAACTCTTTTGCTCAAATACTTGGATTAAGCTTTAAAACCTAAAATTACATTTAAATCAAAGCAATCACTCTAATACCTCAACAACACCAAGATTATATTATAACAATATAAATATAAACTCTATTACTCAAGTATGGTGGTTTATTATTTTTTTCAATTAATTAAATGTAAGTTATTTTTTATAACATAGATAATAATCAATGGTCATTTTTTTTAATAAGATATGTAAATAAAATATTTTATGTATAAAACCGTATTAGAGAGAAAAAATTAAAAATTAGTATAATAAAATAATGATTTTAGCCCTTTCACCAACTATTACATTTTATTATTATTTTATAATTTGTTATGCTCATCTTGTTATCCACAAGAATTCTTTCTAATTATTATTATCTTTAATATCTTAAAATATATTTTAAAGAATTTCATATAAATTAAATTTATTAATTTTTTATTAAAATTATATATATATATATATATATATATATATATATATATATATATATACTAACTTAAAATAATAATCTACAATAAGAGTTTGTAGAACTTATAAATAATTCTTTTTAAGGA
Organism: Physcomitrellopsis africana; assembly: GCA_036785485.1. NCBI lineage: Eukaryota > Viridiplantae > Streptophyta > Bryopsida > Funariales > Funariaceae > Physcomitrellopsis > Physcomitrellopsis africana. Next base: position 36,955 of record JAWRVF010001566.1, on the reverse strand, counting down.
ATGAATTCTTTAAACAATTAAGTATTTTAATTTAAAAAGGATCTTATAAATTTTATAAAATATTTTATTACAAACATGAGCCATTAAATATATATATATATATATATATATATAATTAGAATTCTATTTAATATATATATTTTGAATTATTAATAAAATCTAAGCATTAAGTAAATAAGATAAGATCTTGAAAGATAAACAACCATTTCAAACTACATTCAAGTTATGTGTTAGGCCTATGTATACTAAGTCTATATTTATTGTATTATTATTATTCTTGTATATTAATCTTAATTTATATTAAAAAATTATTCTAAAATTATATACATATATATATATATATATATATATTCTTTTATGATATATAATATTTTATAATTCAAAATGATTTAATAGATATGCTAATACTTTAATAAAATATTCATGGTATTTTTATATTAAATTTTAAACTAAAAGTCTTGAACTCTCTTTTAATTTATTAATGTAATTTTTATTTAGAATTTTAAATTACCAATTTAATTTAATTTTTATTCTATTTTATTTTATAAGTTGAATCATATTATAATTTAAAGATGATATTCTAAAGCTCTTAATTTCTAGTGTAAATCTACAAGAGGTAAAATTTAGTATTAAATATATAAATAATAAGTATAAATAATAATTATATTTTGTTATTTATGACCGTATACAAGAGTATAAGAGAGGTTTATTGAATAATTGCATTTATCTATAATCACTCAAAAAAATATTAATAATATCAAGTTAAAAAATAAAAGATCAAAATATATTGATATAACAAGAGATTTGACAATTGATGAGATTTAATACTGGATTAGAAACAAGCCACTACTTAAATTGCTTCACAACTTATGTTGATAAGATGAAGAGTATTATTTTTTTTATATATTTTATGGTGTAGTTCTTTTGTCTTATAAAACTTTTTGAAAAAAGATATAAGAGACTATAAAATATCTTGGTAATTCAGAGAATTATTTGTAAATTATACAAATTATTTAGAAGTTTTTTAAAGAATAAAAAATATATTAAAAAAATCTTCAAGGCTTTTTAAGCTATAGTTTGATATATATTTGTAATATCATCTTTTTATTTATTATTTATGCTTTTTAAGAAATATTACTATTTTTTAATTTAAATTCACAAAAAATCAAAGATTTACTAAAGCTCTTTTATAATTTATATTTTATTCTACTTTGTATATAATAACTTATCAAACTACTTATATAAGTTGATATTTTAAAAACACACTTAAAATGATCTTTTGATTGTTATATTAAAAATTAAATTACTCTAACAAGATAAGTAAGGTGTTTGAGTCTTTATTAAAGTTTATTTTTTTACTATTGATCCAATCTACCTACAAGTTGGCTTTATACTAACTAGTTGTTAACTAATTTATAGTTGATCAAAAATTTATTGCAAAGAAATTGCTCTTATTTCACTAAAATTCCTTAAATTTAAACTATATCCTTGAATAATGTAGTTGAGTCCTTATTTCAACTCATCTTCAATTTATTGCACTTTAAGTTTTTTTTCTATTAAAAAAATAGATTTTTTTTTGTCTTATTGCTAATTAACTACTCTACCTTCATAATATAATTATACCAACATTAAACCAAGAGACAATTTCTGATTTTTAATACTTAATGAAGCATTCTTACAAGCTGAATAAATATTGACTTAATACTAATTTACACTTTAATTTTTTAATTTTAGCTATCTCTTCATTTAAAAAAATTTAAAAGATTAATACATATTTTATATCATTTTTTATATAAAAAAATTAATATTTGATACTATACTTAGTATATATCATTCAATTGCATATTAAGATTCAACTATATTATATTCTTAATATACTATAATTTTAAAATTTTCCATTTATTCTTATCTTCCTATCTTATTTTGTACTATTGAGCTTCCTACTTTCTAGACACTTCTATTAGATTTAATTTTTTCTCTTCTTATTTTAACTTCTTTGATTTATTATTGTCATTTCTTTTTTTCTTTTTTTCTTCTATATTTTTTCTTTTCTCTCTATAATTTAATAAAAAAATTAAGGACCTAATCTTAGAGAATTATATATATTCTAACATAATACTTTTATTATTTATAATTGGATTTTGTTCTTTACTTATTCAACTTAATTGTGTCGGATCCACCAAATTGATATGGGTAGAAATTCCTTTAAATATATTTTTTTCTTTTATATTAGGTTTTATTTTGAAAAACTCAAGATACAAAAAATAATTTTAAGCATACTTTGTAGATTATGGTTATTTTCTTGGACCTTCAATTTAATATGAGAAGTAATTTAGGTTGATCTTATGCATGTTGTTTTTCTTATTTCTTAGTATATATTTTTTTATCCTAATTAAAATTATAGCAAGTGTTTAGATAAGATTAGCTTAGTTAGTCAAGTTGTTATTTAGCTCTTATTATATTCTTGCAAAATGCTAAGACATAATCATTGAGGTCTTTTATGTGCTTGTTTAATAATGCATTAGTCTATTGCTTCTTATAATACTAAATAAATTAGATGCAATGGCTTCTACTTTAGTATATTATTGCACTTATTTTATTGTACATTATTTTCTTTCTTAGACTTAATAATGTCTTATTTAAGACATATGTTGATATTAAATAACTATGGTAGAAATTTATTTTTAATTGATTCTATGTAATAACTAATTTATAATTTATTTATAATTTATGTTATTTTATTTGATCTCTTATTACTTCTAAATGTATTTCACATGTATTATTTGATCTTATTCATTCAAATAAGTTATTTTATTTAAGAAAAAAAAATCTTTGACTTATTCTTATCACTCATGCTTTATTTAATAATTTTCTTCCAATATATGAATTTTTTTTTTAGCTATTGCAATTGCATTTATTCAATTCTTTTGAAAATTTGCTATATTCAACATTCTTCTTCTAACTTTAATTGATGAACTTTTTCTATATTTAAAGTCTCTTAATGGACTCCAATTTCTAATTCATACTTTTATAATTGATTTTTAATTATTTATCTTTTCCAATTTTAAACAAAAAAAATATTCTTAGCTTTATGGTTTTACAATTGATACTTATTATATTTTTTGTTTTAAATAAAAAAAATCCTAAAATATATATTTTTAAATTATTATAAATTCTATTGAATAATAAATTGATTTTACAAAATTGACTTATCTATATACATTTTTGTAATTCTTATTTAGTTGTTGCTTTGAACCTAGCATTTATTTTAATTATTGGTTTTTATTACATAATAGAATATTTTATTTTTAGATACCTTGATGCTAATAGAAATACTACTGGTACTCAAAATCTTCTTTCTTTGATTCCTATTAGTATGATTAAATCCTTTATACAAATTAGGATAGAATTTCTTATAGCTAGTATTACTAAAGGTGGTTGTAATTGCATCCTTTTATCATTGTAGAGTCGTAGTATAGTTTTTATTTGTTTAAATAAAATATATATATATATATATATATTTCTTCTTCTTTAATAATAGATTTTTAAATTTTTCATTGCAAATGGAATTTTAGGCCTTTTATTTTAAATTAATAATGGTTGTTTCTTTTAATCTTCAATCTAACAATATGCACCTTAAGATGAATTTTTTTATTGCCTTCTATCTACAAAGTTGTTAAAGTCATCAAATTTGACTCTTGTCATTAGGTCTTTTTTATGTATTTCTTTCTTTTCAAAAAACCATTATCAATATAATAGATCAATTATCTCTAGATCTTCTATTATTAATAATTATGTTATTAAGATCATAATGAGTTTATTTTTTAGGTTATAAAAATAAAAATGATCCAATTAAATTTAACATTGGCATATTTAATGGTAGCAATTGTTGAAAAGAAGAGTTTGCTTAATTTAAAAATCTCTTACAAAAGTATAATTCTATGAGTGGTATAAGACAAGCTCTATATTTTTTTTAGCAATCTTATATATATATATATATATATATATATATATATATATATATATATATATATATATTAAGATCGTTTTAAAAATAATTATCATAATTTTATATTTTTAATAAATAATCAATTATTGGTCTTATTAAATTTTATTATCATTTTGATTTTATCTTTGCTAATAATAATGGCTTGGTCTAATACATAGAATATAAAGTTGTGGCTTGCTTTAAGTTTATTTCTTGAGTTTTATTTTTTATTTTTTACTTTTTTGATTTTTATAATTCTTAAAAATATTTCAAACTATTCTAGTCTAAATTAGTAATTTCTTTATAAAATAAAATGCTTGTAGTTCAATCTATTATATCCAAAATTTACTTTTAAAATTGTACCAATTATCAAAAATTGCACCTAGCTACAAAACTAAGATCCTTAGTTTTGTTCTTCTTTATAGAACAAAAATCTTTTTAGTGGACTTCAAATCAAGTTGTGATTTTTTTCCTTCAGACAAGAGTAATAGCAACTTAAGATGCTTCAAGACTTTGATATTATTTATTGTTAATGTGATATGCAAAAATATTCCTTGCACATATATTTGCTACTAGTATTGTCTAAACTCCTTCTTTACCACCACACAACTCTTTTGCTTCCTTACTATTGCATTCTCCTACCTTGTTTTTGTACTTCTTATGAATTTTATACCTCTTATAGTAGTGTTTATTCTCTTAGAAATTAGATGATTTAGAACTTAACTATAATATTTAATTATTTTTTATTGAATATAATTTTGATTAAATAAATTTCTACTATATCTTTACTATTATGTAGTATATTATTTCTTGCGCATATATCAATTTCTTACTTTGTATATGGTTTAGTGATGATGCATCAATTTTAAAGAAGGTTCTACTTAATTTTTAATTTTTTATCTAGTTTTTTCAATAAGTTTCTAAAATAAAGTAAGTAGGGTGGTGGATGATTAGGTAATATTATGAACATGTATAGCTTTAAATGTTGATGCTGATAAGAATTAGACTTAATTTAAGAATCTCTAATATTATTAACAAAGAAGTATTTTTTGGAAGGTGACATTGTATATGATAGAATCCAAACTAATAAATTTTGAATCTATATAGACATTTATTTATATGGCCTTGAAAACTAATAATATATAATCTAATAACAAAAGTTTTACATTTATAATGACTTTAATTTTGCAAAGCTTGTTTCTACTATTGATTGCCAAAAGTATTATAACTAAGTTTTTGGTTGGTAGTTAGGGCTTCTAAATCTATTAGTTAAGTTGTTATAAGTCTTGTTATAATATAATTTAACTACCTTGTTATATATCAAATTAATAGTGTATATTTTGTAGACATTAATGGGTGTAATTTATAAATTTTATATTTATAAGATATTTGGTGAAATAAAAAAATTAGAAGAAAATATTTATTTTATTTATTTTTTTAATAATTTGGTTGACTAATTTTAAAAACAAGCTACCAATCATTATGTAAATTAAATTTTTTTGTCCATTATCTTAGGAGTAATATGTGATCAAAATACTAAGTTGTAAAGAATATTTTGTTATTTTTTTATAGCTTCATTAAAAAAATATTCATTTAAATTACTTATAATTTTTAAAAAAATATTCAAATTGATTAAAGTTGTATTTATAAAAAAATTAAAAATTAAAGTTGTTATAATATTTTTTGATGTTTTAGCTTCTATTAATTTAGTAGTATAGTTTGTTGTTACAAATATATATTAAGTATTAATATATCTTATTGCTATATTAATGAATCCAATAGAATTAAGTTTTTATTTAAAAAATATTTTGGCTAAGAATAATATAACTATAAAAAAAGTCCTATTTGTATCATGTTACATAATTGATGGCAATGTATTTTATAATACAAAAATCTATTATGTAAAGGATTTAAAAAAAGATATTTATCTTACAGTACTAGGTGGTATTATTTTTAAGAAAAACCAAAAATATTGTTTAGGATTTTGGAAATAATATAATTTGGTTGTAAAAAGAAGATTTGTTGTTATAACAATAGTAAAAAAAGAAGTTTAGATAAATTAGTTTAGATAGAGATATTAATAATAAAAAGATAAATAAATTATTTTAAAAAATAGTATAAAAATAGACTTTAAAAAGTTAACTTAAATTTTTATAGTATAATTTTTTTTTAAAGAGGGTATTAAAAAGATATTAATAAAAAATAAAAATAAAAATAAAAATAAAGTTATTTCAAAGTATTTCAATAGAATATAAAATAGAAATAAAAATATTCTATAAAAAATTATAACATCACCAACCAAGTAAATTTATTCTTAGTACCACTTTAAGTATGAATTTAGAAATTTAGAATTAAAAGTTAATAATGATGATAGGCTAAGGTGGCAATAAAATCTAATAGGTTGGAATTGACTCAGGAATGTGAATAAAAATTTGCAATGTGGTAAGTTTTGTATAGATTTTTGGATGTTAAATATATTTATTATAAGTATTTATCTCATTTTTGGAAAATAATTCAAGAAAAATATACTAACAAAAGAAATTACAATAGAAGGATGTAAAAATTGTATAGCAAGAAAAAAAAAGATTGGAAAATAAACAAAAGAAGTAAAGTAATTAATGGCATTAGAATTGAAAGATGGTTTAAGTACAATATTAATATAGTAAATTTAAAATATATATAAGTAGATATTATGGCAAAGATATAATTAGATATATTTTATAAAGTAAATAAAGAAATTCATGTGAAAAGCATAAAACTAAAGTAACTTAATAATATAAAAAAGAACAATAAAAAGTGTGTGTGTTTATAGTATAGTTGTAAAAAAATCAATAATGTGGTATGAATAAGTCAAAGAAGAATTCTAGTTTATTAAATTTTTTTATTTTGAATGTGATTCTTTTACCTCTTTTTAAATAATTACTTTTTTATATTAAGAAATGTTTACAAATTAGCTTTTTAAGACCATTTAAATTGTAACTATGAAATCAAGTATTTGCCTAATGAGATATTTTTCTATAAATAAATTATTTAATATATTATCTATTTGTATATTTAAAATTTATTAATTAAGTATATGAGAGCCATATGATCAACAAAGAACATGTTTTTTTTTTTTTTTTTTTTTTTTTTTTTTTTTTTAAATAGATAAATACTTATAAAACAAATGCCATAGCTAAGATTTTATATTAGATAGAATATATTTTTTAATTAAATTTAATAATCTAAATAAGTATAGGATTAATTATTAACGTGCTTTGATTTGATTTTGGCTAATATATACATAGAATTCCAAATTCTTATAGGTTGTAATGAGAATTTAAGCTTTCACGTATTGCTACGTAATGGTCTTTCATATCTTCTTAAAGTACTTAACCTAAGTAAGTTCTTATAACTACTTGAATAACTATATAATAGGCAAAAAAATTAATGAATTGTTTTTGGATGAAATATTAATTAAATTAGACTATTGTATTAAAAATATGGATATTGTGTAGACTTTTAAGTAAATACAAAATTTATATTTTTTTGGTATTATTAGGATCTGAATTTTTTCCATCCTTACAAACTTCATAATTTAAGACTAACTCAAAATATTCCAAGAACAAATTTTTGTTAAGAATAAAGCTAATTTTTATTTTTAGTTCTTTTTTAAACATAATATTAATTTATTGAGATGATAATCTAAATTATTATAAATAAAAAATTTTAAGATCTTTCATGAACTCCAATAAATAATTGTGGAAAATTATTTTGATAATTGTTAATATGTTGTGGAAGCACTTATAAGTTAATAAGGCATTACAATCTTAATATAGAATCTCCATTGTTATATCAACATTCTATTACAAATCTTAGATGGACATATTCTAATTAAGTTGTATTGAATTTTTTTATTCATACAAAAATATCAAAGATGGATAGTTATTTTATCAAAGAAGTCATTAGTAGATGATAATAAATAAAGGATTATTTTAATTTAAGTAATTGAGCTTTTGATAGTCAATTCAAATTCTAAGTTGGTCATTTTTTTAAAAACCAATAAATGATAATCATGTTGTTTCTTTAATAAAGATTATAAATTTTGATTATGATAGTTTGTAATTATTTTCTTTTATTGCCTCAGTGTGGTTTAGTTTTATCTTATATTTAGCTTGGTGGCTGAATTGCATACTAGAAATTTAACTCTATTTTGTGACTTATTAGTACTATAAGAATATGCTTGAATTCCTTGTATGACCAAGTAAATACATTATGGTGTTTTTGCAAGATTTATTATGCTACCATAGTTAAATTAGATATAAGTTAGGTATTTATTTAAATATGTTCAATTTATTCATTGATTTTTTAAAAATAAATTTTTATTTTATTTTAATTTATATTACTATAATATATTTCAAAAATTTAAGTTAAACCAAATCCTTGTTTAATAAAATAATCTCTTAATTTTGAATAAAAAGATTATTTTTTATAATAATTAAAAATAGAAATACTTAGATTATATAATTTTATTTTTTAAAGAATTAAACTTTATTAATTTGAATCAATATGTCCTCTATTATAAAGAAATTAAATTCTTTTTAATATTTTAATTTTTTTACAAAATTAAAGCATATTAAGACTTTTGGTAATTTAGATTGAATTTTTTTTAAGATTAGTTTTGATAATTTAAAGAGTTTTATATTTAAAAAATATAATATATATATATATATATATATATATATATATTTTTAATTCAGTATTATTTTAATTTAATCTAATCATGGATATTTTAGAAAAAAATATATCTATTATTATTTCTTTATTATAATTAATAAACTCTACAATCTTAAATAGCATGCTTTAAATTTTAGTGAATATGTTAAAAATAATTAATATTAAATTGATTAAATATTAATTATCTATTTATGATTAATATAGGCTAATTGAAATATATGTAATTATATTTTAAGTCTTTTGTTGTTGGTCATAAAATTAACTTTTGATCTACTATGAAAGAAAATACCATCTAAAATTCTACTACTAATCGTAATTGATAAGATTATAAGATTATAATTAATTGTTGTAGCTCTTAACAAAACATCTTCTTATTCTAGCATATAAGATATAAATGTTGACTCTTATTAAAATTAAAATAAAGCTAAGTTTTATGAATTGTAAATAATTAAAATATTTTTGATTTTTTAACTTACCTACATTAATTATCTTAATCTTATAATAATTTTTTTAATTAATATCTAAGATTCTACTTCTTTAATAATTATATTGCTTATTTTGATTTTCTACTTTGTTTAGGTTATTTCATTTGATATTCTAAGTTATATTTGTTAAGATAATTGTTTACTAAATTGTAACATTTTGAACCATTTTAGATGAACCAAAGTGTCTCTTGGCTACTATAGTATATAAATATTTTTTTTGTATAAATTTTTTTATTTTTTAAAATTAATAAATATTAAATTATAATAATATTTTTTAAAATATTACTTATATTTTTACTAATAGAGATCTAAATTTAAAAATATTCTTATATTAGAGATTTTTTTATTATTGACATAAAATTATATATATATATGATTATTTTCACTATAATTGTTCTTTGATTCTTTAATAGTAAAAAAAACTAGTTCTATTCCAACTTTGAATTTTGATTTTCTTAGAGGTTTTATTTTAGGAGTTAAAAAAAATTCTTTATAAAGATATTTTTATTAACTAAATATCTTAATATAACATAAATAGTATATTATGTGTGTTTTATTTTATTGTGATTAAAATATGCTAATATTATTGCTTATAAATCTAATCACTTCTAACATATGGCTATAAATATATTTAGTTCTAAGATCACTTATTCCAATTAATCCTTTGACATTAAAATATATTTACAATTGGCTCTTGGGATTTTTTTGATTGAAGAAATAATTAGAAGTGTTATAATTTATTTGTTACAAAATCTACATAGATTGTTTGCTTCTAAACATTTTGGCTTGAGTTACTTGCATGAGTGTTTTTGCAAGGACTTGGCTACATTCTTTCTAACTTAATTTAGGTGTTAATGTAATACTTTTGAATATTGATTGCTAAATTTACCAAGTTGGTTATTATAATAAATTTGAATGAATTGAGCACATATTAAAGTGAGTTAGTCAAATCTCTCTAAATTTTTTTTAAATAAATATTATTCTTTGTTAACATAAAAGATTGTTCATTAGGTCCATTAATCAATTGATAAATTTGTTGATCTTTTTATTTTATTAGATCCTCATTATATATATATATATATATATATATATATATATATATATATATATATATATATATATATATTTTAATAATAAAATATTAAATAAAATAAAATTATTATTTATAGTTCTGCCCAAGTTTAATAAGAGACTATTAAAAAATAACTTATTTTTGAAGGTTATTCTTGAACAAGATTCTTAATAAATTTTTGATTTTTTTTTCATAATTTATCAGCTTGCTTTTAAAACTCTATCAAATACTATAATATGTACATTTGGATCAAAGCTTCTTTTATATATTCAAGATATGTCTAATCAAAGATAAAAATACTAGTAATTTTATTAGTATTATTATGGTTGTATTTATATATTATTCCAATATTGGATTATTATAATTTTTTTTTTTTTTTTTTTAATTTTTAATTTTTTATATTATAAGTATATATTTGCATTGATAATAAAAATTTGAGTTATAAAAAACTAAGCTAATTAATTCTTTGGATGCTCTTTTGTTAGAATTGTTTTATAGGATTAGGAAGTACATGTATTTTTTGTATAGACTAAATCTATAGAAATATAATAATTTGGAATTATACATGTGGGATTTAGATAAGAGCCTATATTATAGTTGCTTATTATATAAAAAATAATCATGAATAGTTTGTAATTATACTATTTTAGTTTTTTTATTTTTAATTTATTAAATTCAATATATCTAAGAAATATTCTAAGTATAATTTAAAGATCTAATATTACTTATAATATTTTTTATATAATAAAGTTAGGAATCTATCATTAATAGCTATATAAGATCTTGTATGGTGGCTAATTTGATGTGCCAATAAATAAAAGTAATATAATTATAATGTAAATTATTTTTTTAATTAGCTTTGTATTTTCTAATTTTGTTAAAACTTTTATTTGAACTTGAATTTTAATTTTTATTATTGATTCTTTTATAGTTTCTATAAATTAGAATTTGATTTGATAAGTGATTTTGTGCGCTTATATCCTATTGCAAAATTCAACTATTTAGTATAACAATTTTGGATATTCTATCTATATTTAAAAATATTTTTTTATTAAATGATTTATATTTGATATCTATGTTCATATTGATTAAATTAAAGACTCATGTTTGTAGAATTTCCACCCTCTTTTATATCATTAGACTAGTTTATGGACATATAATACATACTCTTGAGTTTTATTTTATTTTATTTTATTTTATTTTTAGCTTCTTTCTATTCACATGCTTTTATTGCTTAATTGATATCAATTATTGTTTTTTAAATTTGCATTATTCTAGTTTAACAATAAATTGGATTTGTGCAATAGTTTTTTTTTTTTTTTTTTTTTTTTTTTTTTTTTTTTTTTCTTGTCTTGGATGTATATAATTAAGTCAATATTAAATCTATAGACAACTTTTCTTTTTTAAATTTATAATTTTTTTTATATTAAATAAATAAAATAAATAAATAAATAAATAGATTAGTTTTTTAATGATTAGTGCTTTTATTTTTTAATCTTAGCTATCTAAACATTTAAAGAAATTTTAAAGATATAATATAATTTTTTTTTTTAAATATAAATTTTAAAATATTTAACACTATACTTGATATGTATCATTCAATAGCATATAATAATTTAACTGTAATATATTTTTAATATAGTATAATTTAGAAATTTATAATTCAATCCTAATTATATTTATAATAATACATTGTACAAGTAAAGTGTGTTACGGATATAAGATTTATTCCAATAATTATCTAATTAATATAGATAGATAGAAGTAGATAAAAGTAAGTTAATTTGATAATATCTTATACAAAAACTTCCTAAAAGCTTCATAGATACAATTTCATCTTTATAAAAGTCTATAGGTAGTTGGTAGGTTAAAAACTTGGCCAACAAGTTAGCCATGTATTGCACATGTTGATAGCTTGTGGAATAAGTTAAGTACGTGGCGTACATACAAGAAACTTATCTTACAAGTTTAACATGTGTCTTGTAAATTGGACATATTTTGGAGGTCCTATAGAATGCCAACATGTAGCTCTTAGATAAATAATATATATAGAGATAAGAGTGAAGCCTTCTTCACTCTTATCAACTCCTTTCTTACTTTTAGTTGTCACAAACATATTTTAAGTCACTACATTTTAGAACTTTCCATAGTCCTTTAGAACCTTCTATAATATTCTAAAATCTTCTATAATTTTTGAAAATCTTTTAGAACCTTATAAAACCTTCTTTAGTCTTCTAAAATCTTCTACAGTCTTCTAAAACCTTTTAGAACTTTCTTCAATCTTCTAGAACCTCATGTAGCCTTTTAAAATCTTTTAGAATCTTCTTTAGCCTTTTTGAACTTGCCTTAGTTTTCTAAAATCTTTCTTAGTCTTTTAAAATCTTTTAAGATACTCGTAGAAGGTTCAATAGGATATAGACCTTATAGTATAAATAAGAGGCAAGATCGAGGTGCATCTCAGTCTTGCCAATACAAGTCTTGGAGCAATTCAAAGTGTTGCCTTCTTTCTTGATATTAATTTAGTTCCTTGTTCTTGTTAATTATCTAATTTTTATTAATCACCTAATTCTTTGTTCTTCTCCATCTAGTTTTTTGTTTTGAAAATCATTCTAGTTTTGTAATCTTTTCTTTGTCTCTTTGCTAACCTGCTATCTTGCATCCGTAACAATTTGGCAAGACTCTTTATGTAATCATATCAAAGCTTTGATCTCTTAATAGAAAGTGGATTATTCCTCTTCAAGATATTATTGCATTCTAGAGGATTGCGGATTATCCCCCTCTAGATTGATATAGTTACTTACTACAATTTGATCTTTCTTTGGAAAGAGTGGATTAATTCTTTTCTAAGATATATCACTGTATTTAAGAGATTGTAGATTATTCTCTTCTAAATTAATATTGTTTAAAAATATTCTTTTTAAATATAAAAGTGGATTAAGTTAATGGAGGTGCATCCTTACAAACAAAATATAGAGTGGCGACTCTTATAGATCTTTGAGTTTTTTTTGATATTGTACAAGAAAAAATGACATTCTTTCACAACTCAAAAAAAAACTACAAAAGGAGCATGTATCCAAAGAAGCAAAGTGAGAGATTTATAGTTTGCAATAAGAAATTATTTGATTGAGGGAAGCAAGCAATAGATAAGCTATAGACATAACTCTTCTAGAAGCTCCAAAGATTATCATAAAAGAACCAAAAGTTAATATGCCTAATAAATTTGATAGAATAAGATCCAACTTTTGAAGATTTGTGTAACAAGTATAACTTTATTTATAACTATATCTTTCTTGTTATCTAAATGGATTCATTCAAGTCGCTTTTGTGGACACCATTTTATCAAAAAGTGCTCAATCATGGTTTGCTCCACTATTGGAAAAGAATTCTCTGATCATATATAATTTGGAGGCTTTTAAAGAAAGATTTATTATTGCATTTGGAGATAGTGATCAAGAGAAGGTGGTAGAAAAGAAGATTCAAAACCTACAACAAGGAGAATGTTCAGCTACAATTTATGCCATAGAATTTCAACAACTTGTAATCTTGATTGGAATGATAAGGCTTTTATGACTCAATTTTGTTATGGCCTAAAAGACAATGTAAAGAATTTATTGATCACAATGTCAAGAGTTGAAAGCTTAGAAGAATTCATATCTCAAGCTATTATTTATAACAATCATCTATTTAAATTACAACAAGAGAGGCAATTAATTTTCAATAATACCTATCAAGGTACATCCATTATATCTTTAAGAATATTGGAGAAGCCATTAACATATCCTAAATCCATGCAGATTGATGCAATCTAATTCAAGCTATTAACACCAATAGAAATGTTGGCTAAAGAATTTATGTCTGTATTGTAGAAGACCTAATAACAAGGTAGCAAATTATCCAAATAAATCTAGAGAATTCAAGGCATAAGATATAATATCTAAATTGGAAAAATTGGAAAACAAAGATATCTAACCATAGTAGGGACCTTACGGTTAGACATCTCCAAATTTAAAGTACCAGAAAAAAGTCTCTTCTTACCTCAGAATCTAACATCTTGTTTTATACTTCATGTATACAGAAGAATCTTAAGATAAGAGATTTCTACTAAAATCTTTTTAAATACTAGAGTCTCAGCATGTTTTATGGATAAAGATTTTGCAACTAAATACAACTTAGTATTTGTAAAGAAGACCCATTCCATACTTGTTGAAGTTATTGATGGACGAAATCTTACATTAGGGGATATTATTGAAAAATCTCAACTATTGGAAGTGGTACTAGGAGATCAAGTATCACATATTATTTTCAAAATCATTCAATGTCTAACAAATCCTATTGTCATTGGACTCCCTTGGTTTGAGTTACATAATCTTGATGTTGATTGGAGAACGCAAAAGATTTTTTCAAGATTCAATCATCAAAAGAAGAAACAAGGTACTACTTCATTTCTTGGAGCTAAAGCATTTATACATGCAGCAAAGAAAAGAATTGTATTTGCATTGTATACTATTCCAATGAAAGATCCAACTAAGCAACTGAAACAAGATATTCCTAGTCAATACCATGATCTTGAAGACATATTTAAAAAAAAAAAATAGACATATTATAAAAATACCGTCTTTATGATTGTACAATTGAATTATAAGATGATGCTCAATTTCTATTTGGGTCCAATTTATAATCTCTCAGAAACAAAGCTTATAGCCTTATAAGAATATATTGATAAAAATCTAGCTAAGAATTTCATTAGACATTTAAAATCACCTATAAGAGCTTCTATTTTATTTGTGAAGAAGAAAGATGGTTCTTTATATATGTGTGTGGATTATTGAGGCCTTAACAAAATAATTATAAAAAATTCCTATCTATTATCGCTAATCTTAAGATTATTGGAATAATTAGGACATGTAAAGATTTTTACAAAGATTGATTTGAGAGGCACCTACAATCTAGTTAGGATCAAAGAAGGAGATCAATGGAAGATAGCATTTTATATAAGGTATGAACATTTTGAGTATAATGTTGTATCTTTTGGATTTACAAATGCACCTGCAATCTTTCAACATATGATGAATGATATCTTGCAAGAATACTTAGATGACTTTGTAATCATCTACTTGTACAATATTTTGATCTTCTCTAAGAACAAATAAGAACATCAACATCATATACGTATGGTATTAGAAAAATTACGAAAAAGTGGATTGTATGCCAAATTAAAAAAGTGCTCTTTTCATCAACCATTAGTCAAGTTTTTGGGATATATTATCTCTAAAAATAGAATTTCTATAGATCCAAAGAAGATATAAACTCTTATAAAATGGAAACAACTATTATCAATTAGAGATGTATAATATTTCTTGGAATTTGTAAATTTTTACAAAATCTTTATCAAAGATTATTCCAAGATTGCTACTCTATTAATACGACTTATAAATAAAAAAAAATTATTTGGAGCAAGAAGGCTGAAGAAGCATTTAAAAAGCTAAAAGAATCCTTTACTTCAGCCTCTATATTTGTCCATGCAGATCCAACAAAATCATTCATTTTGGAAATGGATACCTCAGATTTTGCACTTGGATTTGTACACTTTCAAACTGGTAATGATGATCAACTACATCCAGTAGCATTTTTCTCTTGAAAATTTTCAATTGTAAAGATCAATTATGAGATCCACGATAAAGAACTATTGGCAATTATTGATGGTTTTGAAGAATGGCACCATTTACTGGAGAAGGCTCAATACAAGATCATGATATACACTAATCACAAAAACTTGGAATATTTTATAAGTGCCCGAATATTGAATTGCTGTCAAGTACGATGGAGCATGTTATTATCTCAGTTTGATTTTTTGATTACATATCATCTTAAAAAACTTTAAGAAAAATCACATGCCCTTTTTCAACGGTCATATCTTGCGCCAAGAATAAGAGATATGATATTGGATCAATAAAAATTAATCATATTGAAGCCATCTAATTTATGATTGAAGACATTGATATTATCTACCTATGTAAATACAGCTCTCAAGATAGAAATCTAGAAAAAAATGAAGACACATCTATTTGTAGATAGCATTCAACGACATTTAAAAAAATATACAAGTAGAAGAAAACAATAATTTCAAGTTCAAAGATGGATTGTTATATTTCAAGGATTTTTTTATATATTCTTCCAAGCCCTACACGACTTCAGATTCTTCAAGCACGACATGACCTTCTAACAATTGGATATTTTGGCTTCAATAAGATCTTGGAATTAATGTCAAGAGATTATTAGTGGCCTCAAATGTAAAAATTGGTGAAGAAATTCATCCAATCATACAAAATTTGTATATGAGTAAAGGTCCCAAGACACCAATCATATAGACTTCTCTAACCACTTCCAATTCCTAAAGACCCATGACAATTGATATCTATGAACTTCTCTAACCACTTGTCACGGACACAAAATATAGACTAGAAGTCTAAACAAGAAGTTCAAGAAGAATTGGGAGGAACTGGATTAATCAAATGAGTACAAAAATAACACCAGAGAGGTGAGCTAGAGCTCCAAGAGATGTGTTGTCGAGACTGAAGAACTCTTCAGCTTCGATTCTAATATATATTCCTACCTAAAAAGCTTTTCAAGCAGCTTCCACTAACTAGGGAGCTTCTCAAGCAACTTCTACTAACTAGAAAGCTTTTCAAGCAACTTCTACCAACTAGGAAGATGTTAGAAGGCTTTGGAAGATTTTAGAGAGTTCTACAAACCTTCTAAAATATTCTAGAAGGTTCTGATAAGTATGTTCTTGACATCACCTCCTCCTCTAGCTTCGAGGTCTCCGAGAAGCCATTTGAGATATATACTCACAAATGTAAAATATCAAAGATTTGGCGCATAGTCTCTGCAATATATTCCAGTTGTCATTCACGAGGTAGACGATTCATGGATCCTTGTAGCCATTGGTAATGACTAACATCTTCCACTTGAGACCATGCCTGAACTTTTATATTTTCATTGTGGAAGTGGCCTGAAAATATCGTTTCGCCACTACCTTCATGAACTGGTTCAGCTTCAAAGACAATCATGAGTGACCTGCTACTTGATATTCTTCGACGTCTTCTTCGTTCTTCTAATTTTTCATCTCGAGGTCGACATCGTGAGTTATTCGGTTGCAATGGCATCACTAGTGCAATATCGTCATTTCCACTAACCATATTTAAATACACCCTGATTTTAGATATCTTGACACTACAAAATACACCAAGTTATATTTTCATAAGACCTAGATCCCTTTTCTATTCATTTCTCCAGAGAAGGCTTCATCTTCACGCTTTATCAATGACCAATTTTTGGTTTATTAGGATATTGTCGATAGAATTACTGTATCTTTTGCAATGCATTGGCAAGATTTTTGGCCGGTTTCCATGTTCGTTCATTAATATCATAGCCGCTCTAATGTACCAAGTACTCTAATTTATTCCATCTTCGCCGTGAATCTTGTATCTTTTCGACCTCATATTCTTCATTGTTTTCAATTTCTATATTAGGTAGTGGACATTGCACTCTTTTACAAAAAGACGATTCTTGATAAGAATCTAATAAAGAAACATGAAAGACAGGGTGTACCTTCATAATAGTTAGTAACTTTAGATGGTATGCCATAAGATTGATCTACTTCTGGATAACAAATGGTCCCAATCTCTGATAGTCCAACTTATCACATGCTTGCTTGGTCTTGATATTCCGTTAAAGCAACCATATTTTATCTCCAATTTTGAAATTAGGTGCTTGATTTCAAAATTTATCCGCGGATGCTTTGTAAGATTTTTGGGCAATTTGCAATTGAAGCTTCAATGTGGTTTGAAGCTCCGATAGCTGCTTCACCCATCCTTCAGCTCCTGGATTGTTATTCGCTGATAGACTCAATAGATCAAGCTTTGGATGATATCCATAGTTGAAAAAGAATGGTATTTTTTGAGTCAATCCATGAAGGGTGTTGTTATATGCAAACTTGGCTAGTGATAAATATGCAGTCTAATCATCTTGTTGATAGTTGATGCTGCATCGTAAATACTGTTCCAAAACTTGATTCATCCGTTTTGTTTGACCGTCAGTTTGAGGATGGAATGCCAAAGAAAGCTTGATGTCTACCTTCAATATCTTAAAAAAAGATCCTCAAAACTTTGATATAAATTGGGTTCCTCGATCCGACTCAATATCATCTAATAGATGATGATATCGATACATATTATCATGGAAGAGCCTTGCTGTGTCTTTGCTTGACAATATCTTCTTACAAGGGATAAAATGTGCCATCTTTGTAAGCCGATCCACTACAACAAAGATGCTGTCGAATGAATTCGATGGCGACAGGTCCGTAATAAAGTCCATTGAAATTGAAGACCATGGACGACGCGAAATAGGCACTGGCTGTAAAAGTCTATAAGGGTGATGCCGAGGGTTCTTGGATCTTGAATAAATGTCACAAGAGAGGAAAAAATCTTTCACATCCTTCCACATTTGGAGCCACCAAAAATCTCAAGAAATGAGTTTCAAGGTCTTGTTGTATCCAAAATATCCCACAGCTAGAAAGTCATGACGAGATTGAAGGACTCGGAGTCGTGCTGGCCCTTCTGGGATATACAGCCGCTCTTCAAAGTATAAAAGATCTCCTTTGACCTTGAACTTGTCATCATTAATACGTTGCTTGATATCAAGGTCTATTGAATCTTCAATAGTCGTGGTACCTACTTGGTTGAGGAAGTCGATATCAATAGGCACAACAACAGTAGAAATCCTAAATTGCTTTGGCTTTAACAATGTCGTATATTGTTGATCAAGCGCTGCTTCTCCAACCTACGGCACAAGATATGATCTTCTTGATAATGCATCGGATAGCCTTTGCTGCTTTCAAGGTTGATAAGTAATAACAAAGTCAAACCTAGATAGCGACATATTCCATTGAGCTTGACATCGATTTAAAATCCAAGCCGACATGAAGTACTCTAGATTCTTGTGATCCATGTATATGATCACCAGATGTGCAGCTCCTTCGAGGAAGAGATGCCACTCTTGGAAAGAATCCACTATAGCAAGGAGTTTTGGATGTACTAAGATTGGAGCCGTAGTAAATGCCATCTTAAGATTTTAAAATGCTTTTTCCGCTAGGGGTCCTCATTTGAGCTTATCCTTACACGTCAATCAAGTGAGTGGGGCAGCAACTTGAGAATAATTCTTGATGAAGATGCGATAGAAGTTAACAAAGCCAAGGAAACATTGTACGTCTCTAACCGTCTTCGAGACTTTCCAGGATACAATTGCTTCTTCCTTCTTGGGATCCATCTTCAAGCCTTTTGTAGTTGCAACAAACCATAAAAATTCTATCTCAGTTTGGTGAAATAAGTATTTTTTCAACTTGATATAGAGTCCTCGCTCACATAATTTTTTGGATATCAAACGAACATGCTTCTCATGCTCTTCTTTGTTTGTGGAAAATATCAAGATATTATCCAAATAAATGATAATAAAATCGTCTAGATGCTCTCAAAAAATATCATTCATTATGTGTTGAAAGACTGCTGGAACATTGGTAAGACCAAATGGCATGACATTATACTCAAAATGGCCATACCTTGTACGAAAAGCTGTTTTCCATTCATTTCCTTCTTTGATTCGCACAAGGTTGTAAGCTCCCCTTAGATCAATCTTTGTAAAGATCTTTGCACGTCCAAGTTGTTCCAAAAGACTAGAAATCAAAGGTAATGGATAGTGATTCTTCTTTGTCACCTTGTTAAGACCTTGATAGTCCACGTACATCCGTAGTGAACCATCCTTCTTCTTCACAAATAAGATTTTTGCCCTAGTTGGCGACTTTGAATGACAAATGAAGTTCTTGGCTAGATTCTCGTCAATGTAATGTAGCAACTCAGCCAACTTCATCTGCGATAGGTTGTAGATTGGGCCAAAAGGCGGATGTACTCCTTCTTGTAATTCTATGGCACAATCATATGGTTGGTACTCCGATAGCATGTCAACATTCTTCTTTTGGAATACGTCTTGAAAATCCTTGTATTGTTCCAGTATACCTATTGTTGAAACTGCTCTCCACTAGTTGGAGTCACATAAATAACCAATGGTGTGCCTTCCTTGCACGATCTTACAAATATTCTTGCTCCTATAAACAAGAATTTTTTGGTTTAAGATCTTCTTCAAGGCTTGTCTTTTGGTTGTTCTATGAGAAATATTATCCTCCGCAGCCTCTAATCTATAGATGGATTATATTTTTCCAACCAAGAAAGACCAAGAATAACAGGATTTGACGGGGTGCTAATAATGTTGAAAATAATATAACTACTATGGTCTTTAAACGTCACCTCTATAGGTTTTGATTCATGGGTGACACTATCAGACAATAAAGGTCGTCCATCTATTACTTCTACGTGAACAGGCTTGAATTTCTATATTAGGAGAATTTTGTGACGCTTAACAAATTCTTGGTCTAAGAAACAAGCAGATGCTCCTGAATCTAATAAGGCTAAGATTTTTAGTTTTTGAGGGCCAAAAGATAAAAGAATTATAAAACAACGCGCATGTTGGGTAGAAAGAAAAGAACCTGGTATTGATTTGTCCAGCCGCACGATTCCTATTGTGGCCGGACATCCTCGTTTTTCCGAACAAATGCACTTCTAGTCTTGATGCTGCATCTATTTTGCTTCTTAGGATAATTTCAAGCTCTATGGCCTTCTCCACCGCAATACAAACATAAACCTTCCTCTATACGTTGCTTCTTCTCTTTTGGAATAAAGGATTTGACATGTATCGCATCAATTTGCATGTGCTCTGCCTTTGATTGTGAATTTAGGCTACTTGCCAATATAATTGTACCATGATGACTTGTATATTGTCTAGAGCGTTGATCTTGGCGACACTGAAATAGGCAGTTATTGCACTTCACAGCTTGGCTAATGGCTTCGTCCCTTAGACCCCAATAGAATTGACTCATCAATGTTTCTTCGTCCCAGTTGATGTCGCATGCCAATTGCCTGAAATCCGATGCATAGACTGATACAAAGCAAGTCCCTTGTTGTAGCAATTGAATTTTTGTTGTAGCCCATCAAGCCTTGTCATGCTCGCTAAATGCTTTTGCAAATGCCTCCAAAAAAGTCTCAAAGTTGTTCAAATTTGGTGATCCTTTTTTGAACAGAGGAGTGAACCACGATAGAGCTTGTCCCGTAAGCAAAGTTCCAACCAATCCAATGCATGATTCCTCCATCGGATAATATTTGGATTAAAGAGCTGTTATCAACTTGATTTGATTGACAAAACCTCAAAACTTGGAGCGTTGTTGTGGTAGAGAGAATCTGCCTCAAAAAAGCACTGGGCTTCTGGCTGCCACTAATTACTCAAGTAAGATTCAAGTATAATAAAAACCCCCAAGTTTATACAAAAGAGATCTTCATAGGGCTATTACACCTAATACATAAGCCTAATTTCCTCAAACCACTCAAAACATAACAAAATACTCTAAACCCTCATTCCCCCATAGGAAGGGAATTTTTTCCGAACTTCAATAACCCATAACTTTTAATCCAACCGTCCAAATCTACTGCAAATTTACATGGAGTACTGTTGTATTTTTCACAACTACCACCACAAATTTTAACCGTCGATTCATTATCAATCTTTAGATATCGCCAAAATCCTAGCTGTAGCTTTAAATCCTAGTTTACAAACACCTGTGTACTAAATTCTTCATATCTCCTAATCTAAAAGTTCAAATGCTATGAAACTTATATATATAGCTTTTTAGCATAATAATACACCTTCTTGGAAATTTTGAGACAAAAATTCATCCAAAAACTTAAGATATGGCAAACCCCATCACTATCAATAAAACGGTCTACTTACTGCCTTGGAATTCAATCTGCTGTCTTTGACTCCCAATAATTGCTTCTTCAAAACTTTAAATGTAGTAATTCTTCCACATCAGGTGTAGAGCTTGAAATCTCCTCTCTAGCCGCACCTCTCGATCTCCAAAAGCTTTCATACAACTCCTCCAATCCTCAAAAGAGTGACAGTATGTCTCATATTGACACCTTATCTTCAAATGGCTATACCTTCTTTACCTTGACTCCAAATCCTCTAATTTTTGTACACAAATTGTACCCAAAATCCTAAACTTCACAACCCTTTTCTTTGTTTTTCTAATCTCTTCCTTGAAGTTGCCGAAACCCTTGTTAAGGTCGCGAGCAGCCTCCTCAAAGTCCATTGGGCATGGTATTCGACCAATAGGGATGAAGTTTCCCATTCCTTGCCTTCATCCGACCATGCCTTCATTTCATCCCTCCCAATTAGCCTCCTACTAGCTTATATTTTCATCCTTAGGCTCCCACCTTCTTTCAAGGCTTCATACTAATCATTTAGATCTTATAATTTTTAAATATCATAATCAAAACAAGTAAAAATAAAATAAAGTTTCTTCTATCAATCCCTTTAATTTATTTTACTAACCATTCTAACACATATCTAAATTTATAAACATATTATGATTTTTGAGTGGATTTTACATATTGTAAGCAATTTCAGTACAACAGCGTGTACCATCAAACTTGTTTGGGAGGCTAATTTGACGCTCTTTTCAATATAAAAGCAATGGTTCTCATTGAACCATAGGTAAAATTTCTTCTTCTGGTCTGAAAGCTTGAGGGTGACAAAGTCCAAATTGTGCTATTCCGGATGTTCCATTGTTATGAAGTCTTGCAAAGACTCCTTCAATCACCGTACTTCTCTGTGATAATGTAGCAAGAGCATTCATAATAGCATCCAACTTGGACTCCAAACTTTCAGTCATATTAATGTCTTGACCTCCGGCCATTCTAAGAGAAAAGAAGTAATTGTTTCTACAAGAAAGAAATATTGGTTTAGAAAAAGGTACTCCGCAACCTTTAAAATGCCTTAAGACCTTCAAGAAGAGGGATAATCCACTCTCTCTAAGAAGAATAAAACTCCAATATTATAACGGAAAAGATATCAATTTAGAGGAGGATAATCTGCAATCTCTAAAATACTAGTCTACCTTCAAAAAGAGGGATAATCCACACTCCAACAAGAAGGAACTAGCTTTGATATCTAAGATTAGAGCAGTCTTGATAAACTATCACGGACACAGAATATAGATTGGAATTCTAAAGAAGAAGTTCAAAAAGAACTAGCAGGAACTGGATTAATCAAATGAATACAAAAATAATACTAGAGAGGTGAGCTAGAGCTCCAAGAGATGTGTTGTCGAGACTGAAGAATTCTTCAGCCTCGACTCCAATATATACACCTACCTAGGAAGCTTTTTAAGCAGCTTCCACCAACTAGGGAGCTTTTCAAGTAACTTCTACCAACTAAGAAGCTTCTCAAGCAGCTTCTACCAACTAAGGAGCCTTTCAAGTAACTTCTACCAACTAGGAAGATGTTAAAAGGCTCTGGAAGGTTTTAGAGAGTTCTACGAACCTTCTAGAATGTTCTAGAAGGTTCTGATAAGTATGTCCTTGATACCACTTCCAATTCCTAAAGAGCCATGACAATTGTTATCTATGGACTTCTCTAACGACTTCCAGTTCATAAGGACCTATGATAATTATTATTTATGGATTTTATTACAAACCTCCCAAATTCTAATAGAAAAGATTCAATTTTTGTGGTAGTAGACTGTCTTACCAAGATGGCATATGTCATCCCGTGCAATAATATTATTTTTGGACAGAAAATAGCCAAGTTTTTTATTGATAATATTTATTGAATATATGGCCTTTCCAATGATATCATTTCAAACCAAGGACCACAATTTGTATCAAAGTTTTGAAAAGGACTATTTCAACTTTTGAAGGTCAAGATCAAACTTTCATCAACTTATTATCTTCAAACCAATGGTCAAACAGTATAGGTGAATTAGATCTTAGAACAATATCTTTGTTGCACTATAAATTACCAATAAGATGATTGGATGGACCTCCTACTATTGGTCGAGTTTGTATATAATTATATCAAATATTCTTTAACAAAGCATACTCCATTCTTTTCAAACTATAGATACCACCTTAGAACATATCCATTTCAAATTGAAGATGTGAGGAGTCTTACTATAGAAAATCAAGCTACCTACTTGAAAGCCATCTATGAAGAATTAAAATTCCAATTATAAATGGCTCAAGACCGATATAAAGACTATATAGATATTTATTACAAGAACCAACCAAAATTTAAGATAGGAGATTGTGTTTGGCTACTTAGGAAAAATATACAAATAAATCAACCATCATAGAAATTAGACTATCAAAGACTTTGACCATTTATAAATCTACACTAAATAAATCTAGTAAGTTTTTATTTTGAATTATCAAGTAATATGTGTATTTATCCAATCTTTCATATCTCGCTTTTAAAAACCTATTATAAATCAACTATTGATGGAAGAACTCTTCCACCACCAATCTTAATTAAAGTCAATCAAGAGCTTGAATACAAAGTAGGTGAAATATTGGATTCATATATAAGACATAGACAAT
This sequence comes from Physcomitrellopsis africana, assembly GCA_036785485.1. Lineage (NCBI taxonomy): Eukaryota > Viridiplantae > Streptophyta > Bryopsida > Funariales > Funariaceae > Physcomitrellopsis > Physcomitrellopsis africana. The sequence goes on along the minus strand of JAWRVF010001566.1, from coordinate 12,154 downwards.
TAGAATATTTCATCCATTGAAAGGACTATGGAGTTAGCAAAAGAACATAAGAACCTTCAAATAACCTTAAGAATGTACTTAAAAAAGTTTACAAATTCCATCAATGATATTCTAAAAAATCTAGATTCAATAGTTATTGAAGATTTCGTGGACATCAATATTTCTTGGCTTCTAAATGATGCTTTTCTATCAACAACAAAAAACTAGTATAAAAAAGAAAGAGCCAGGTCAAGACTTTTACTTGTATATATTAATTTTCTTTAAGGTAGAATAGATCCTGCTAGAAGTTTGTTAATTACCATGTCAAATTTTTGCATTTCAAAGAAATTGCAAGAACAAGAGTTAAAAGACTCTTTTGCTATACAAGCGATTGGTGAACCATTACAACTTTCACAATCTACTGGGTTTGAAGCACATGAATAAGGCAAAAAAAGAATATTTCAATGTCAAATAAGGCCATGTTTGGAGTCTTTGGAGATACGATCTCATCACAAAAATATTGATTCAAATGCTCAAGCTTTGATAATACTCCTTGAAGTTGGAAGGATGACTCCATATAGATTAGAAATTATGTTCGGAAGATGTTTTGAAGGTTGCAAGAAAGAGCAGATTCATGGATGGAATGTTGATATAATAAAGGTTATATTTGGAGGTCATTGACACTAACTCAAGGATCTTATTGAACAGGTAATCAACAAATAAAAGACAGAATATATTGCTTCTCTACTCTGACGAATTTTAGATTTCTTGCATAAGTAATTTGATCATCAAATCACTTTGGCTCCTTGTGGAACTCATTATTAAAAGAGGAGGTGATGTCATAGACATACTTCAAGTCACCACATTCTAAAACTTTTTGTAGTCCTTTAGAACCTTCTATAATATTTTAAAATCTTCAATCTTTTAGAATCTCCAGTAGTCTTTTAAAATCTTTTAGAATCTTCTTTAGTCTTTTTAAACATGCGCTAGTTTTCTAAAATCTTCTTTAGTCTTTTAAAACCTTTTAATATACTTATAGTAGGTTCAATAGGATATAGACCTTGTAATATAAATAAGAAGCAAGATCAAGGTACACCTCAGTCTTACAAATACAAGTCTTAGAGAAATCCAAAGTGTTGCTTTGTTTCTTGATATTAATTTAGTTCCTTGTTCTTATTAATCATTTAGTTCTTGTGAATCATCTAGTTCTTTGTTCTTATTAATTATTTAATTCTTATTAATCATTTAGTTTTTTATTCTTGTCCATTTAGTTCTTTGTTTAAGAAATCATTTTAGTTTTATAATCTTTTCCTTGTCTCTTTATTAATCTGCTATCTTGCATCCTTAATACTAGTCTAGTTCAAGAGTCTTAGTATTTTCTAGTCTTTGATAATAATCATTCCAATTTTTTCTTAAATATATATACATAAATTATTATTTTTATGTTTTTATTTTATTTTATATAGATTTCATTGATTTATTCATCTTCTTTCAATTCATGTCTGTGATAAATTGACAATAGTGCACATACAATATTAGAGCTTTTTCTTTTCTTGATTAAAAGTTGATTTTTTTTTTTCTTGATAAAATATAAGTATATTAGAAGTTGTGGATTATCCACTTCTAAACTGATATTATTCTAAGAATTTTTTTATTTTATTTTTGAATATTTTATTCTGCATTTCTTGAGTGAAAGTAGATACTTTCTTTTCTATTGTATTATTATGGCAGAGCTTGCTGAAATGAACAGTGCAATAGGACAAATATAAGAGCAAATGAGAGAGTTAATGCTTGCAATGCATCAATTCAATTTACTACCACAAGGGACAATAAGATTAGCAAGAAGTGAAGATATAGAAATGATTGGAGTTGCTTCAATATCTATATCAAGCCATATTACTTCATCTATGATAGAACACCATTCAAGTATCAAAGAACCTAAAATTAATTTACTTGAGAAGTTTGATGGCACAAGATCTAAGTTTCTAAGATTCATTAATCAAGTACAATTGGTCATTGAATTTCAATCTCAAAGTTTTCTAATTCAAGGATCACAAGTTAGATTTATTAGAATACTACTTTTAAATTCTACTTTATTATGGTTTTTATCTTTTTTCAAATAATATGATCTAATATTAGATAATTTAGAGATATTTTTAGCAAAGTATTAATCTATATATTGAAAATATGATACAATTCATATTACAACCAATAAGATCCATATCTTACAATAAGGCAATCAATTAGTGACATTGTATGCTTTACAATTTTAACAACTAGCGACTGATATCAAGTGGGATGATGCTGCATTCATTAGACAATTTTTCTACACATTATAATATGAGGTGAAGAAATTGATGCTTAGCTTATCTAATCCTCAGACATTAAGTCAAGCAATTGACTTTGTTGTAAAATATGACAATCAACTTTTTAAATTTTGATCTAAGAGCTGCATAATAGAGCCTCAACATTATTATTATATAATAGTAATATTGACATCTTTTCAATATATAAATTTGAAAATAGAAGATATGTAAATTGACACAATATGTTTTAAACCTCTTATTGAATAAGAAAAAACTTGTTGTTGTCAAAAAAGATTGTGATTATATTACAGAAAATCTAAGTATATTTTTTAATATTATTTAAAAAAAACTCAACTACAAAATAAGAAGTACAGCTATTAGAGAAGACAATATGTCAAAAAACAAGTTTGTCTAATTATAATAGGAACCATGTAGGTAGAATCTTATACAATTTCTAGTAAAGGTCATATTCTTTCCTCAAAATCCTCTCTTTATTTTATAATAGATGTGTATTTGGAACCTAAAAATTACAAAGCTTCTACCTTGCTAGATTCAAGAACCTCACCATGTTTTTTAGATGAAGAAATTGTTAAAAGTCATAGAATATCTTTACTATAGAAAATTAAACCTGTGTATGTAGAAGTCATAGATAGTCATCTATTATCTTCTAGAGATATTATTGATGAAATCCTTCTTATAAATATAATAATAGATGGTCATAATAGTTATGTAATCTTGAATATAATTAAATTTCTCTCTAATTCAATCGTTTTAGATTTATCATGGCTAAAAAAGTATAATCTTCAAATATATTAGATTTTTTAGAGACTTGATATTTTTCAAAGCATTAATAAAAGTCTTGTTAATCAATGAAAAGCCATAAGTATAATAAAGTAAAACCCATACTTGTAGGTGCAAAAGCTTTTATGCATACATCAAAAAAATGATCACTTTTTGCTATTTATGCTACATCTATTTTTGATGGTAGAAAGACTTTAAGTGGCATTCTAAGCCAATATCAAGATTATTAAGACATTTTAGGAAAAAGAAATACAGATATTTTTTTAAAACATCATCCATATAATTATTTAATCAATTTCAAAGAAAAAACTCAACCTCTATTTGGACTAATTTATAATTTATCATAAAATAAATTGGCTGAATTAAATAAATACATTGATAAAAACTTGGCTAAGAATTTTATATGCCATTCAAAATCTTCAATAGAAGCTCCTATCTTGTTTATAAAGAAAAAAGATGGATCACTACAAATGTCTATAGATTATCGAGGGCTCATTAAGATTACCATCAATAATAGATATCTTCTATCTTTGATATCCAAATTTCTTGATTAGTTAAATCAAGCTAAGATCTATATAAAAATAGATCTATAAAGAGTATACAACCTAATTTGCGTTAAAGAATGAAAAAAATAAAAGACTACATTTTGAACAACATATAAATACTTTGAATATAATGTTATGCCTTTTGGACTCACAAATGCACCAACTGCTTTTTAACATCTCATAAATGATGTATTTTTATAAATTCCTTGATAATTTTGTTGTTTGTTACTTAAAAAATATTTAATCTACTCTAAGAATATAAAAGAGCATAGACTACATATTTATTGTGTGTTATAAAAGTTTAGAGATACAAGATTATATGCTAAGATAGAAAAGTTTATATTTCATACTACTCAAATTGATTTTTTAAAATATATTATTTCAAATAATGGTTTCAAGATAGATCGTAAAAAAGTCCAAACAATCATGGACTAAAAGATTCCAAAAACAATAAAGGATGTAGAATGCTTTTTGAGATTTGCCAATTACTATTAAATCTTCATCAATTTTTTTTTTTTTCAAATCGTAATTCTACTTATATGTTTAATTTATAAAAACAAATTTAAGTCAAATAAATAAGCAGAAAGATCGTTTGAAGTTTTGAAGATAGCTTTTAATTTTGTACCAATTTTATATTGTATCGACTTTTTTAAGGTATTTTTTATAAAAACAAATGCATCAAACTTTGATTTGGATATAATATTGTTACAAATGGCAGTACATAATAAATTCCACCTAGTAGTTTTTTATTCTAAGAAATTTTCAATAGTAGAGATCAATTATAAAATCCATGATAAAAAAACTTCTTGTAGTTGTAGATTCATTTTTAAAATGGCATCATTATATAAAAGGTTTTTCTAGTTTAGACACTGTGTATATAGATTACAAGAACCTTAAGTACTTCATGTTAGCACATGTGTTGAATCATCGTTAGGCTTGTTGGAATATGTTTTTATTAAGATTCAAGTTCATTATTATTTATCAGCTAGAAAAATAACAAGGTCTATTTGATGCCCTTTTTAGACGTTCTTATCTTGCACCAAAAGAAGGAGATTCAACTTTTGATCAACAAAGAAAAATCCTCTTGAAGTTGGAGCAATTTCATCTTTGAGCAAAAAAATCAATATTGGCTAATAATTCAACTTTTTTTAAGTAAGTCTAGTCAAGTATGTCTTTAGACTTTCTTGTTTATGATATTAAAAATAATTTATTTAAATCTTATGATACTTCCAAGTTTGAATTTAAAAATAATCTATTCTATTTCAAAAGATGCTTATATGTTTCAAAAGATAAAGTACAACTATGTACTCTTAAAGCTTGTCACAACTTTCCTACAATAGAGCATTTTGGATATAAGAAGACTTTGGAACTAATATTAAGGAATTTTTCGTGGCCTCAAATATGAAAGATTGTTAAAAAATTTATACAATTGTATAATATTTGTTTAAGATCAAAACTCCTCATTATCAATCTTATAGACTTTTCAAACGATTACCTATTCTAAAACAATCTTGGTCTTCTATTTCTATGGATTTTATCATGGATCTTTCAAATTCAAGTTTATATGATTCTATATTTATATTTGTAGATTATTTAACCAAGATTGAATGTTTTGTATTATGTGCAAAATCTATCATAGGTAAAAAAATAGCTAAACTTTTTTTTGACAATATCTAATGCTATCATGGATTATCAAAGGATATTATATTAGTTAGAGAGATATAAATTAAATTAAGATTTTAGAGGATTCTTTTCAAAATATTAAAGGTGGACATAAAACTATCTTTAATTTTTCACCTTCAAATCGATAGACAAATAGAATAGATAAATCAAATTTTGGAATAATATTTGAGGTATACCATCAACTATCATCAAGATGATTGGACAACTCTTTTACCATTGGTAGAGTTTGCTTATAATAATTTGATATATTTTTTTATTCAACAAATTCTATTCTTTGCCAATTATAGTTATTATCTATAACTTGATATTTTTGATTTTTCAAAAGCTGATAATCTTGTAATAAAAGATTTGACAAATTAGTTGTCAAAGTTACATGCAACAATGAAGGCACAATTAAAAGAAGTTTAAGAATGACAAAAGATCAATACAAATGTTGATTGCAAGAAACAACCTCAATTTTACATGGACAATAAGATATGGTTACTTTGTTGTAATATCAAGATTATTCATCTTTATAATAAGCTGAATTATCATAGGCTTAGACCATTTCTGATTTGTGAATAAATCAATCCAATTGTTTATTAATTATACCTATCAAAATCTATAAAAATCTATTTTATTTTCTACATGTCACTATTTGAGTCATAGAAGATAGTGGATATATAAGAAAGAATATATTTGCCATTGCTTCTTATAAAAGTGGACAATAATAAAGAATTTAAGGTAGAACAGATCTTAGATTCAAGACGGCATTGAAATCAACTAAAATATCTTTTATATTGGTGCGGATATGATATTAGTAAATGCATATGGGAGCCATTTAGGAATCTAGCAAATGCATCAACAAAAGTCAATGCATTTTATTGACAACATCTATCAAAATCAACATGAAGAATCAAAAAAATCTTTGTTTTAAAACAAAGCAGGTTCAATAGAGATGTAATTCTATATTGTGTCGTTGTTTGCTATTCTTTTGAATTTTCTAGCACCAAAAAGATAGAGAATTAATAACTAGCAAATTTAGCTCAAAAGCTGTTATTTGTTGACTTATTAGACGAGACATTATGATTATTTGTGACAAACATAAGATTATAGGACCTTCAATATCCACCTTTAAATTAATATTCTTTGCTTTTAACCTTGATTTTTTTCCTAAAAGAGAGTGAATCACTTCTCTTTGTAGAAATTTTATTTGATATTAGAGGTTACAGATTACCTTCTATTAATTTGAATTGTAAAATTATTAAGTTATCTAAGATGGAAGGAAAGATTATAAATGCTACACTTAATGGAAGTGAGAATAGATTTGTAACTATTGTAGATCTTCAAGAGCTTGTCAACATTTTTAGGGTAGAAATTTCACAAATTACTAATATCAATTATAGAAGTACTATTTCTATATCTATGGAAGAAGTACAGAGCCTATGTCAAGAAATTGTATAGTTGAGAGAAATAAGTAAATTGGCCTCACAATCAAATCCGAAAAGTCTTGCTTCTACAAGCATAAAAGAGACAAAGATTATTATACCTGAAAAGTTTGATGGAATAAGATCAAAATTTTAAAGATTTTTACAACAAGGTAAGCTATATCTAAGGTTGCATCGTTTCTAATATCCTAATGGATTTACTCAAGTTGGATTCATAAGTGCACTTTTATGTGAAAGTATTCTTTTTTAATTTGCACTTTTGATGGAAAAAGATATACAACTTTTTTATGATTTGAATTTATTACTCAAAGTATTTACAATCAAATTTGGAGAAAGTGACCAAGAGAGGGTAGCACAAACCAAGCTCTTATTTTTATAATAAAGATCATGGTCAGCTACAATATATGCAACAGAATTCCAAAACTTTACTTATAATATAGAATGGAACGACAAAGCTCTTATCAATTAATTTTGTTATGGATTGAAGGATAACGTCAAAGATTTGTTACTAATAATGTCAAAAATAGATTCTTTGGAATAATTTATTACTCAAGCCATTGCATATGATAATTGATTATTTGAAAGATTTCAACAACATAGATTTGATTATAAAAGAATTGATTTATTTCTAAGTTTTCAAAAACTAATAAATTCAAATTAATGCAATAAGTTTTTAATTTCTTATTAAATAAGAAAAGATTCAACGTTGTCAAGAGGATTTATGCTTATATTGTAGAAAAGCTAAGTACAGTACTCAATATTGTCCAAAGAAGCAATGCAATTATAAAATGAAGAGTATAGTTGCTAAAGAAGATAATACATTAGAAAATAAATTTTTCTAGCTACAATAGGGACTGTACGGTTAGAATCATATGTAATATCTTATAAAGGTTCTATTATTTTTTTAGATCCCTTACCTTGTTTTATAATAGATGTATTTTTAGGACCTAAAAACCACAAAGTCCTTGTCTTAATAGATTCAAGAGCCTCAAGTTATTTCATAGATGAAGACTTTGTCAAAAAACAAGAAATATCTCTAATTAAGAAAACTAACTCCGTACATATAGAAGTCATAGATGATCATTTGTTATCTTTTAGAGATATTATCCATGAGACTATTCTTTTAGATGTAGCAATTAAGGAACATAATAGCATAGTAATATTTAACGTGATTAGATCTTCTTTCAATCTAATTATTTTAGGATTATCGTGGTTAAAAAAATATAATCCTCATATAGATTGAATTTTTTATAATCTTAACTTTTCTCATAATTTAATTAAGAAATCCATTTGTCAAGTAAATATACATAATTCTAATACATCAAAACCTATACTAGTAGATGCAAAAGCTTTCATACATGCAGCAAAAGAAGGACCATCTTTTGTTATATATGCCACACCTATTTTTGATGCTAAAAAGACTACAAGTGGTGTTTGTAGCTTGTATCAAGATTTTTAAGATATTTTTTAAAAGAAGAATGCATGTATTTTTTTAAAGCATTAATCTTATAATTATTCAATCAATCTTCAAAAGGAAGATCAACCACTGTTTAGACCAATCTATAGTTTATCACAAAATGAATTGGCTGCATTAAAGAAATATATTGATAAAAAATCTATTAAGAACTTTATATGCCATTCAAAGTCTTGAGTAAGAGCTCTTATCTTATTTGTGAAGAAAAAAAATAGATTGTTGCAAATGTGCATAAATTATCAAAGATTTAATAAGATTATTATGAAAAATATGTATCTTTTATTTTTGATTATAAGACTTTTTGATCAATTCAATCAAACAAAGATCTATACAAAAATAGATCTGCAAAGAGCATACAACTTGGTCCACATCAAAGAAGGTGATGAATAGAAGATTACATTTTAAACTAGGTATGGATATTTCAAATATAATGTTATGCCTTTTGGACTTACAAATGCACCATCTACTTTTCAATATCTTATGAATGATATTTGTTGTGAGTATCTTAATGATTTTGTTGTCTACTATTTAGACAACATTTTGATCTACTCTAAGAATACAAAAAAATATGAACTTCATATTTATTATGTGTTATAAAAACTTAGAGATGTAGTATTATATGCCAAGATAAAAAAGTGTGTATTTCACACTACTCAAGTTGATTTTTTAGGATACATCATTTTAAATTTTAATAATAGATCCTAAGAAAGTTCAAATAATTATGGATTGGAGAATTCCGAAAACAATAAGAGATGTACAATATTTTTTGAAATTTGCCAATTACTATTAAATCTTCATCAAAATTTTTTCTTAAGTTATAGTTTTATTAATACACTTAACTTGTAAAAAAACTCAAGTAGAATAAGAAAGCAGAAGCATCATCTGAAGTTTTGAAGATAGCTTTTACTTCTATACCAATCTTGTATTGCATCAACTTCTTCAAAGTATTTTTTATGAAAATAGATGCATTGGATTTTACCTTACGTATGATATTATTATAAATAAGAGCAGATGGCAAACTTCATCCAATAGCTTTTTATTTAAAAAAAAATTCAGCAATTCAGATTAACTATGAGATCCACAACAAAGAATTTCTTGTAATCATGGATTCTTTTTAAGAATGGTATAATTATTTAAAAGGCACTTCCAATCTAATCTTTGTATATATAGATCAGAAGAACTTTAAGTATTTCATTGTAGTACATATTTTGAATCGACGCCAAGCTTGTTGGAATATGTCTTGGTCAAGATTCGAGTTCATTATCACTTATTGGCCAGTAAAATAGCAAGATTTATTTGATACCCTTTCTAGACATTCTTATCTTGCACCAAAAGAAGAAGATGCAGCTTTTGATTAAGAAATGACAATCTTATTGAAGCTAGAATAATTTCATCTTTAAGCAATGAAATCAACATTGACTAATAATTCAATTTTTGTTAAACAAGTTCAATCAAGTATGTCTTTAGACCTTCTTATTCATGATATTAAAAATAACTCATCTAAGTTCAATAATGCTTCTAAGTTCAAATTCAAGAACAATCTATTTTATTTTGAAGGACACTTATATATCCCAAAAGAAAAAGTATAATTACATGCTCTTGAAGCTCGTCACAATTTTTTTATAATAAGCCTTTTTGAGTCTAACAAGACTTTGGAGCTAATATCAAGAGATTTTTGGTAGCTTTAAATATGAAAGGTAGTTAAAGAGTTTGTACAATCATGTGATATTTGTTTAAGATGAAAAACTCCTTGTCATCAACTTTATAGGCTTCTCCAATCCTTACCTATATTGAAAGAACCACGGTCTTTTGTCTCTATGGATTTTATCACAAATCTTTTCAATTTTAAGTTTATATGATTCTATATTTGTGATTGTAGATCATTTCACAAAGATGGCACATTTTGTACTATATAGAAAATTTATCACAAGTGAAAAAATAATTAAATTCTTCTTTAATAATATCTATTGCTGTTATAGATTGCTAAGGGATATTATATTAGATAGATGGACGTAATTTGTATCAAAATTTTAGATAATCCTTTTTAAAATATTGAAAATAGACATAAAACTATCTTTAGCCTTCTACCTTCAAATTAATAGACAAAAAAAATATATAAATCAAATTTTGGAGTAGTATTTGAAGTATACCATCAATTATTATCAAGATGATTGGACAACTCTTTTGCAATTGGTAGAGTTTGCTTACAATAATTTGGTACATTCTTCTACTCAATACATATCTTTTTTTGCCAATTATAATTATCATCTATAATTTGATATTTTTGACTTTTCAAAAGTCAATAATTAAGTAACAAAAGAATTGGCAAATTGATTGTTAGAACTACATGCAATAATGAAGATATAATTAAAAGAAGCTCAAGAATGACAAAAGTCCAAAGCAGATGTCTATTGTAAAAAATAATTCTAATTCTAAGTGAATGATAAGATATAGCTACTTGGTTGTAATATCAAGACTATTTGTTCTTGTAACAAGGTAGATTATCGGAGGTTTAGTCCATTTTTGATTTGTGAATAAGTTAATTTAGTTGCTTATTGATTAAATCTATTCAAATTTATGAAGATTCATCGTGTATTCCGTGTATCTTTGCTTGAACTATATAAGACAGTGGATATAGAAGGAAGAAGATAAATACCACTGCCTCTTATAGAAGTAGATAATAATAAAGAATTTGAGATAGAAGAGGTCTTAGAGTTAAGGCATCATGGAAATAGATTTGAATATCTTCTACATTGGTGCAAATATAATATTAATGAACGTACATGGGAGCCATCGAAGAATCTAGCAAATGCATCAACTAAAATCAATGCATTTCATTGATAACATTTATCAAAACTAAGATGAAGATATAAAAAAATCATTACTAAAAAGTAAAGCAAGTTCAATGAGGATTTCATTCTATCTTGTATCATTGTTTATTATTTCTTTAGATTTTTTAATGCTAAAGAAATAAAAAATCAATGAATAAATTTAGCTCAAGAATTATCATTTGTTGAATTACCAGATGAGAAATTATGATTGTGACAACCTTCAAGATGACGGAATAGAAATGAAGATCCTCAAAAATAACATATTCTTTTTTGGATCAATGGTAAGATACAATGTGTTTGATATTACAACCTTGGAAGAAACTTCTAATTGTAAGTGATACTTTTAAAAGTAAGAACTATTCCTGATGGTATTCTAAATATTTTTTTTGAAGGAAGTTATGAAAGCCTCAACAATGATCAAATATCAAGGTGATCCTCCCGCCTTGGTATGGAATACTATCGATGGTTGAGAGAACCTATGAACTACCTGTCACGGACATATACATAGTTACCTATATGATCAGATAGAACTAGATAAAAAAAGATAAAAGCAGGTTAATTCCATAATATCTTTAGAGAAACTTCCTAGAAACTTCATAGATGCTGCTTTGACTTTATAAGTGTCCATAGTAGACTTTTGGATTAGAAACTTGTTCAATAAGTTAGCCACATGTCGCACATGTTGGTAGCTTGAAGACCAAGCTAAATACGTGGCGAACATATAGGAAACTTGCCCTGCAAGTTTGACACGTGTCTTGCAACTTGGACACATGTCTTGTAAATTGGATACGTGTTGGAGGTCCTATAGAACGTCGCCACTTAGCTCTTAGGTAGATAGTATAAATAGAGACAAGAGTGAAGCCTTCTTCACTCTTGTCAACTCTTTTTTTGTTTCCAGTCTAGTTCAAGAGTCTCTAATTTTCTTGTCTTTTGGCATTAGTCATTCCAGTTTCTTTTTAATATATATATTTCTTTATATTTATTTCTTTGAGAGAGGTCTCACTTGTTTATTTGATTTCATCCAGTTATTGTCCTTGACAGATTGACAAGAGTACACATACAGTATCAGAGCTTTGTCTTTTCTTGATTAAGAGCGGATTATCCCTTT
>JAWRVF010001565.1:0-59074 GCA_036785485.1 Physcomitrellopsis africana | reverse complement strand
GTCGCAACGAAGAACAAATTCTTGGATGAGATGTTAGTCTAACAGAGGTTATATCTGGAGGTCCAATCTTCCAAGATCCCCTGTAGAGTTTTTAGAGTCTTCCAAAATCTTCCTCAAGCTTCTAGAATTTTCTAAGATACTCTTAGAAGGTCCAATAGAACATAAGGCCTTATAGTATAAATAAGAGGTAAGATTGAAGAGCACCTTAGTCTTGCCAACACAAATTTTGGAGTAATCCAGAGTGTTGCCTTGTTCTTGATATTAATTCCGTTTCTTATTCATGATCTAGTTCTTGTTCTTCTCCATCCAATTCTTTGTTCTTGAAATTATTCTGGTTCTGATTTCTTTTCTTAGTTCTTTGCTAACCTGCTAACTTGCATCCTTGACATCTATTTGGTTTGATAAATCTTCACAAGCAAAAACAAAATACTTTATTTGCTATAGTTCCATCAACATAATAATCAAATCTATAATCCATTTAAAATAAATAATTAAAAGATATGTTGGATTTAGACCATCTCAATGTTATATATTTGAATACATTTGATAAGTTATATAAGATTCTATAAATAAAGTCACAACTTGATATATATTCTTTCACTAATATTGTTCTTTCAATTTAACAAAAGTAATCCAAATTCCTCTATGCTCTATCCATGGACTATCATGAAACTCTTCGAGTAGTTTTTGTTGATCTTCCTTAGTACATACTACTTGTTGTGGCATTCTGATGTTTGATTTTGGCCTCTTTTATAAAAATCTTCTTTGTAATATGAACTCGTATATCTCTTTTTTTATTTATTTAAATTTTTCAATTGACCAATTGTCACAGACATATTGTCACAGACATATACATAGTTACCTATATGATCAGATAGAACTAGATAAAAGAAGGTAAAAGCAGGTTAGTTCCATAATATCTTTAGAGAAACTTCCTAGAAATTGTATAGACGTTGCTTTGACTTTATAAGTGTCCATAGTAGACTTTTGGATTAGAAACTTGGTCAATAAGTTAGCCACATGTCGCACATATTGGTAGCTTGAAGACCAAGCTAAATACGTGGCGAACATATAAGAAACTTGCCCTGCAAGTTCGACACGTGTCTTACAACTTGGACACGTGTCTTGTAAATTGGATACGTGTTGGAGGTCCTATAGAACGCCGCCACTTAGCTCTTAGGTAGATAGTATAAATAGAGACAAAAATGAAGCCTTCTTCACTCTTGTCAACTCCTTTCTTGTTTCTAGTTTGATTTCAAGAGTCTCTAGTGTCTTGTCTCTTAGCAATAGCCATTCCAGTTTCTTTTAATATATACACTACCTTATTTCTATTTTGTTATATTTCTTTGAGAGTGTTTTTCCCTTACTTATTTGCTTCCGTTGAGTTCTTGTCCTTGACAGATTGACAAGAGTACACTTACAATATCAGAGCTTTGTCTTTTCTTGAGTAAGAGTGGATTATCCCTTTCTCTTGACAAGACATAAGCGTGTTAGAAGTTGCGGATTACCCACTTCTAAATTGATATTGTTCTTAGCATTTTCTTTGTTATCAAGTATTTCTTTTTCTTTTGCCTTGAGCAATATCACATAGTTCTTTTCTTCTTAGTATTATTATGGCAGAGCTTATCGAAATGAAGACTGAAATGGCACAAATGCAAGAACAATTAAGGGAGTTAATGCTTGCAATGCATCAACTCAATCTACCACCACAAGGAAGAACAAGAATAGCAGAAAGTGGAGATGTAGAGATGATTGGAGCTGCTTCAACACCTGTATCAAATCACATTACTTCTCCAGTTGTAGAACACCCTGTAAGCGCCAGAGAACCAAGAATTGCCTTACCCGAGAAATTTGATGGTACGAGATCAAAGTTTCGAGGGTTCATCAATCAAGTACAATTGGCAATCGAACTTCAACCGCAAAGCTATCCAACTCTAGGATCACAAGTCAGGTTTATTGGAACTCTACTTTCTGGTTCTGCATTATCATGGTTTTCGTCCTTTCTTGAACAACAAAATCCCATACTGGACAATTTGGAAGCTTTTTTGGTGGAGTTTTGATCTATGTATGGTGAACACGATGCAGCTCGTGTTGCAACAAACAAGATCCAAATTTTACGACAAGGAAACCGCTCTGTACCAATGTATGTTTTACAATTTTGACAACTTGCAATCAATATCAAGTGGGATGATACTGCACTCATTAGTCAATTTCTTTATGGATTGCAATATGAAGTAAAGAAATTGATGCTCAATTTACCTGATCCTCAAACATTGAGTCAAGCAATCGATTTTGCTGTAAAGTGTGACAATCGACTTTTTGAGTTTCAATCCGAGAATTGTACAAGGGAAACTCAACGTTATTACTTAATGGCAACATCTTCACCAAATGTACATTCGGAAGTAGAAGACATGCAAATTGACGCAGTACATTTCAAACCTCTTACTGAGCAAGAAAAGATTCGTCGTCGCCAAGGAGGATTATGTTTATATTGTGGAGAACCTAAGCACACTGCTCAACATTGCCCAAAGAAACGACGCAACTATAAAATGAGGGGTACGGCGGTCAAAGGAGACAACATGTTGGAAAACAAATTTGTCTAGCTATAATAGGGACCGTGCAGCTGGAATCTTGTATAATTCCTAAAGAAGGTCCTATCCTCTCTTCAGAACCCTCTCCTTGTTTTATAATAGAACTATATTTAGGACCTAAAAACCACAAAGCCTCTGCTTTATTAGATTCAGGAGCCTCAGCATGTTTTTTAGATGAACAATTTGTTAGAAGTCGTAAAATACCTCTAGTACAAAAAACTAAACCTGTACATGTAAAAGTCATAGATGGTCGTCCATTGTCTTCTGGAGATGTCACTCATGAGACCTATCCTATAAAAGTAACAATAGACAGTCATAATAGTTACGTAACCTTTAACATAATTAAATCTCCGTCTAATCCAGTTATTTTAGGTCTATCATGGTTAGAAAAATATAATCCTAAGATAGATTGGAATTCTCGTAGACTTCATTTTTCTCAAAACGTTATTAACACTTCCATCGACTAAGTAAAAAGCTATAAGTCTAGTATAGTAAAATCCGTACTTATAGGTGCAAAAGCTTTTATGCATGAAGCAAAAGGAGGATCAACTTTTGCTATTTATGCCACACCCGTTTTTGATAGTAAAAGCACTTCAAGTGGCTTTCCAAGCCAATACCAAGATTATTAAGATGTTTTTGAGAAAAAAAATGCCGATATCCTTCCGGAGCATCGTTCATATGATTGTTCAATTGATCTCAAGGAGAGATCTCAACCTCCATTTGGACCAATCTACAGTCTATCACAAAATGAGTTGGCAGAACTCAAAGAGTATACTGAAGAAAATCTGGCCAAGAACTTCATACGCCATTCCAAATCCCCAGCAGGAGCTCCAATTCTATTTGTGAAGAAAAAAGATGGATCGTTACAAATGTGTGTGGATTATTGAGGGCTTAACAAGATCACTATCAAGAACAAGTATCCACTACCTTTAATCTCCGGACTTCTTGATCAACTGAATCAAGCTAAGATCTATACAAAAATAGATCTACGAGGAGCATACAACCTGATTCGCATCAAAGAAGGAGATGAATAGAAGACTGCATTTTGAACAAGGTATGGACACTTTGAATATAATGTTATGCCTTTTGGACTCACGAATGCACCAGCCGCTTTTCAACATCTCATGAACGATGTTTTTCGTGAATTCTTAGATGATTTTATTGTCTGCTATCTAGACGACATTTTAATCTACTCTAAGAATGTAGAAGAGCATGAAACACATGTTCGTCGTGTGTTACAAAAACTTAGAGAAACAAGGTTGTACGCCAAGATGGAAAAGTGTATATTTCACACTAGTCAAGTTGACTTCTTAGGATATATCATCTCGAATGATGGCTTCATGATGGATCCTAAGAAAGTCCAAACAATCATGGATTGGAAGATTCCAAAAACAGTAAGGGATGTACAATGTTTTTTAGGATTTGCCAATTACTATCGAATCTTCATCAAGAACTTTTCTCAAGTTGCAGCCCCACTTACACGTTTGACTTGTAAGGACAAGCTCGAGTGGAGTAAAAAAGCAGAAGCATCATTTGAAGCTTTGAAGATAGCTTTTACTTCTGCACCAATCTTGTATCGCGTTGATTTTTCCAAGGCATTCTTTATGGAAACAGATGCATCAGACTTTGCTTTGGGCGCAGTATTGTCACAAATGGGAATAGATAACAAATTCCATCCAGTAGCTTTCCATTCCAAGAAATTTTTGACAACAGAGATCAACTACTTAAACTAATGCATGTTAAACTTCGTAATCAGGATTCTTTCAAGAACGGGCGCCATTATCTAAGGCTTTCTAAATTCAGCCACCGATATACGATCACAAGAACCTCGGTCATTTCACACGCCAGCACGCTGCTGAATCGTCGCCGTACCAAAAATTATCATTGTCTGAATAAACCAACAACTGTTACATATCGCCGCGAACAACCTCTGTCCAATGCACTTTCAGACGTTTTATCTTCGCGACCAAAAGAAGGAGATGCAACTTTTGATCAACAAAGAACTAATCTTCAGTCTCCATTTGGCTTTCATATCTTCGACAACGGCAGACTGTAACATTAACCCGCTGATTCAACTTTTCGCTAAGTTCGGGCTATATGTCCTCAGATCCTCTTATTCATGAAATTAAGAATAATTCTTCTAAGTCTCATGATATTTTGAAGTTTGAGTTCAAGAAAAATCTACTCTATTTCGAAGGGCACTTATATGTTCCAAAAGGTGAAGCACGATTACGTATTCTTCAAGCTCGTCATGACTTCCTGGCAGCAGGACATTTTGGGTACAATAAGACTCTAAAGTTGATATCTAGAGATTTTTGGTGGCCTCAAATGTAGAAGGGAGTCAAAGATTTTGTAAAAACATGTGATGTTTGTTCAAGATCAAAACTCCTCGCCACCGACCCTACGGACTTCTTTAGCCATTACCCATTCCAAAACAACCATGGTCTTCTGTGTCTATGGATTTTATCACGGATCTTCCAAATTCAAGTTCTTATGACTCTATATTCGTGATAGTAGATCGTTTCACTAAGATGGCACATTTTATATCATGTAAAAAATCTATCATAGGCAAAGAAACAGCTAAGCTTTTCCTTGACAATATCTACCGCTATCATGGATTACCTAAGGATATTATATCGGATAGGGGAACTCAGTTTGTATCGAGATTTTGGAGAACGCTTTTCAAGATTCTAAAGGTGGATATAAAGCTATCTTCAACTTTCCATCCTCAAACTCATGGACAAACGGAGCGCGTAAATCAAGTCTTGGAATAGTATTTGAGATGTACCATCAACTACCAACAAGATGATTGGACAACTCTTTTACCATTGGCAAAGTTTGCTTATAATAATACGGTACATTCTTCTATACAACAAACACCTTTCTTTGCCAATTATGATTACCATCCATGACTTGATACTTTTGACTATTCAAAAGTTGACAATCCTGCGGCAGAAGACTTGGTAAATCATTTGTCAGAACTACATACAACAATGAAGGCACAATTAAAGGAAGCTCAAGAACAACAAAAGATAAACGCTGATGCGTATCCGAAGGAACAACCACAACTCAACGTGACGCGGATACAGATGCATTTCGTCAGCAATATTATCGCTACTCACGCAGACCTTGGCGTATGTTTCTTTGACCATCGTAAGCTTGCTTGACCTTTCAGATTTTTGGAACAAATTAATCCGGGGCTTGCATATCGACACACCTACCGAAAGCCCATGGCGATCCGAATTGCATTCCACGGTTCTTCAACCATACATGCTGAACATACCAAGAAGAAGACAAGTGCCACCTCCTCTTATAGAAGTGAACAATAATGACGAATTTGAAGTGGAAGAAGTCTTAGATTCAAGGCCGCGCCGAAATAGGTTGGAATATCTTGTTCACTGGCACGGATACGATATTAGTGAGCGCACATGGGAACCAGCAAAAAATCTGGTGAATGCAGTGAGGAAGGTGGAGATCTTTCATCAACAACATCCATCGAAACCAAGATGAAGACTTTTCTTATAAAAGAAACAAGATGTAGGCAAGATAACATTCAACTTTCTATCCTTGTTTGTAGCTTCTTTGTATTTTGTGGCGCTAAGGAGATGGAGAATCAATAGCCAGCGGATTTGACTCAAGAGCCTTCATTTGCTGACCTACCGGACGAGACATTGCGACTGTCACAACCCTCAAGATGACGCAACCAAGATGAAGATCTTCAAGAATGACATGTTCTTCCTCGAATAGATGGCGAGATACAACGTGTTTGATATCACGACCTTGGAAGAGATTCTCGATGTTTGGTGATTTTATTAGAGATAGGAACAACTCCTGACGGTGTTCCAGATGTGACATTTGAAGGAAGTTATGAAGGTCACAACAATGATCAAATAACAGGGTAGTCTTCTCGCCCTGGAATGGGACACTATTGATGGCTGAGAGGACCCATCAATTATCTTCGAAGAGAACAAAGATCAGAATATGTCGCAAATATTATTCGCCGCATCTTAGACTTTCTACACATGTAATCACCGCTCCTCATGGAACTCATCCTTTATAGGGGAGGTAATGTCACAGACATATACATAGTTACCTATATGATCAGATAGAACTAGATAAAAGAAGATAAAAGCAGATTAATTCTATAATATCTTTAGAGAAACTTCCTAAAAACTTCATAGACGCTGCTTTGACTTTATAAGTATCCATAGTAGACTTTTGGATTAGAAACTTGTTCAATAAGTTAGCCACATATCGCACATGTTGGTAGCTTGAAGACCAAGCTAAATACATGGCGAACATATAAGAAACTTGCCCTGCAAGTTCGACACGTGTCTTGCAACTTGGACACGTATCTTATAAATTGGACACGTGTTGGAGGTCCTATAGAACGTCGCCACTTAGCTCTTAGGTAGATAGTATAAATAGAGACAAGAGTGAAGCCTTCTTCACTCTTGTCAACTCCTTTCTTGTTTCTAGTTTGATTTCAAGAGTCTCTAGTATCTTGTCTTTTGGCAATAGCCATTCCAGTTTCTTTTAATATATACACTACCTTGTTTCTATTTTGTTATATTTCTTTGAGAGTGTTTTTCACTTACTTATTTGCTTCCGTTGAGTTCTTGTCCTTGACACCAATTAATATACTTGGTTAATGTGCTCAAATAATATTCAATATCTAATAACTCTCTTTCATAATTTTTTTCATAAATTGACTTATTTTCCTTATTTAATTATAAAACTAAATAATATTCTCTACCTACATCATCAATATCCTCAATCATCTCATCTTTTCTATCATATTTTTCTTGAAATAATATATTTGCTACCAGATTGTCTTTTCTCACAACATGCCTAAATTTTAGATTTAATGACTTGATATAAGTAATCCATCATAACATTGTAATATCCAATATTATATAATTAATAATAATTTCAAGTAAAGTCAAACAATTTGTTTCAATTACTACTATTGTTTCAATTAAATAATCTTTTTTAGCTTTTGTGAGTCGATTTTCATATCTCACATATTTATTGATCTAATTTTTATTTAAAAAATTAAAATTTAAACCAATGTTAGTTTACAAAGATGTAATTACAAGATATGTTGCTAGAAATAGTTTCATTTAAATATTGAAAGAAAAAAATATGGATTTGTAAGAATTTTTAAGAGAAATAGTGAGTTAGAATTATTTTTATTAGAGGATATGGATTTTTACCATTGAGAATTAGAATTAGTAAAGTATAAAAGAATTGTGTGAGTTTTTTATGAAATTAGTTGATAGATATGTAGAAGGCCATAGAGCCAATCTTGTGAAAGCTTTTATAAAATTGTGCTAAAAAAAAAAAAAAAAAAAAAAAAGAGAAAAGAAGATGAAGAACTACTAAGTGGGAGTCAAAGAGACCATTGGTAGATAATTTTTGGAGTTAAAAATAAATAGAAAGGATGAAAAGGGGCATGGTAAAAGAGGATCAACCCTTTGTGTGGTAGAAAAGTTGGCCATTTGGATAAAAAGTCAAAAGGGGGGCCATTTAAGGTTCTTCTTTTGATTTTGGAGGCTTGACGGCTAGGATTTGAAGGGGTGGCTTTGGATGGCCATTCCTCCCCTCCCTTCACACACTCTCTCTCCTTCTTACTCTAAAAGCTCTTTCTCTCTAAAAGAGGCATGTGTCGGTGTGTAGAATATGTGTGGGTGTTTTCTCCTTCTTTTAGTGTCTTAGGATATAATTGGGAAGGTTTTTGTGTGTGTTGGAGTTGAGGTGTGAGACCTCTTCGGCTGTTGTCGGCCAATAGGCCATATTTTTTATATTAAATATAAGATTCAATATTTTTTTCTTATAGATCTCTCTTCTGGTTTTCCATAGCCATTTTCCGTTTGTAATTTGGTGGTGTGTACAAGAAGTTATGAATTTTCAAAGGTGAAGAAGATTTTGAGGTATGGATTCGGGTGGCGGCGACTAGATCTAATCTGGCATCTTGGATTACAAATTTTGGTGAGTTTGTAAATAGTGGCAGCTAGAGTAAGGTCAATGGAGCGAGGTGAGTCTATTATACAAGTTTGATATTTTTCCTTGTAGTACATTGGATCAGCTTTCCAATGGTGTATGGTATGTTCAAATCCGAGTTGAATTGAATTAGTTAAGAATTTTCAAAGTCTAGACACATAATTCTAATTTTTCATGAAGATAAATTGTAAGTGCAGTTGAAGTTGAATGTACTAGTAGATGAATAGATGATGGTCAATCAGATGGATGATAAAAGACTGACAATGATAGATGGATGAAATTAAATATTGGATGAAGATTTTGGATGAATAAATTTGAAATGAATGAATGTTATAAGATGAATGAAAATTAATGAGTTGGATGAAAAGAAATGGATGAATGAATACCACAGAACTTTGAGGTCTCATAACTTTTGTAATTCTTACCCGTTTTGCAAGAATTTTATGTCTATGGAAAGATCTTAAGATGTAGTAATGGAATATATAGAGTAAAGTTAGAATTGAAGGATCTAAGGGTGCTGTTTTAGCCTTTAATGAGGATTGATGTAGTAACCAAATATTTTGACAATTAATGTGAAATAAAAATCCATTGCTTGGAATTTAGTGAGATGACTTGTGTGTGATGATTTGCATAAAAAAATTTAAAAAAATTTAAAAAAAAAAAAAAAAAATGTTAATGCAAATAAATATGTGAACATAACTATTAAGAACTACCTTACTTGCATGTAAGTGAAGTAAATCTACTTGACTACTAAATGCAATTAAAGGTGGATGAACTTGGTTTACATAAATGGTGCATTTGCCGAGAGACAATTTTGAGGTTGATGCTTAGGATTAGTAGTTCATGTTTAATTTTGTGTGAAATTCTATGGAAGTACTTTGTATGTGATTTTTAAATGAATTGGAGGAGAGAGGAGAGTCATGGAGTAGAGCTGGTGTGGAAGTAAAGCGTTAATTGGAATCTTGTTGGAAGGAGCGGGAGAAGGTGAATTACTAAAAACTTGACTTAGGCAATTAGATAGAATCCTTCACTACCTTGAAATACCTTGATCTATGCATTAGTAGGGAATTAGAATAAAAAGCTTATATAAACATCGTGAGTGAAATATTAATGTGCAGGGGCATGGAGATTGCATAGAGGTACGTATATCTATCTAATTGATTGAATAAATGAGAGAAAATAATTTTGTAATATACTTCTTATCGTTGCTCATAGAGTCGGCAATTCCCTAGTTGGTTGCGAATTTGGAATGGTAGGGTGATTCTTCAAATTCCATTTTGACATTCAACAAAGATCAGCCCTACGTGAAGCTTGTTTTGTATGGCAGTAGAATGAAGAAGGTACAAAGGTGATACTCTAATCCAAATTGGACACTGTCTTTTGTCATTTATTCTTCCTGTCAGAGAGATTGAAAATCAAAGTGGGCTTACAAGTTTCTGTTAAATAATCTCTTTAATCTTTTATTTAAGGAAGTAGAAATTAAAAATGGAGAGAAGGATGGATTGTAATATGAGAAGAATGGTGTGAGGCTCATTAGAAACGATTAGATGAACGCTCAAATCCGATCAAAGAAACCAGAGTTGATCTTAGTTAGAGACAACATCGAAAAATAGAGCTTGAAAAAAAAGTGGAAAAGACAAGGTGGGGCAAAAAGAACTTTAGGAGTACCCAGCAGGATAATAGAAAAGAAAGACCACATAGAATTCCAAGAGGTGGTTATTGCAACGACAGTTGAATTCAAAGTGGTAATTGAAAAGAGTAATCAAGGACAAAGAGGTGAAGAACTACCATTGAAAAGATCCAGTAGAGCATTAGAGTTAGATTCATTTTTAGCCTTTGAAATAATAGATAATGGACAAATTTTAAAAAAATCAATTAATATAGAATCTAAGGTAGATACAGTTCTTCAAAAAATGGCTCAAAGACCACCAATTGATCCATTGGTGATGCCACAAGGCTTATCCATTGTGGTGCCAAAAGACTTAGCTGCAACAAATATTTCCACACATCTATTAAAAGATGAAGATCCATTCTTACACATAGAGCGGTGTCGTAATACGTGCTATTCTGCTCGAGAATGCTCCGGGCACCTGGCTGTGGAAGACAAAAAAGAAATACACAACAACAAGATCCTAACAACTCTAATAGAATCCTACATAACTTCTATTAAATCTTAACAATATTAATCAAACCTTGATTCAATCTTAAAGCAATTACAAAAGAAGAATAAATGAATCATACATTAATCATAATAGAAAATAATATATAAAATACTAAATTTAGAAAATACTAAAAATAGAATCTTAAAACCCTAAGTCATATCTTATTCAAACCCTAGATCAAACTCCAGTCAAAACCTAAATCAAACCCTAAATCAAACCCTAGTCAAAACCTAAGTCAAATCCTAAGTCAAATCCTAAGTCAAACCCTAGTCAAATCCTAGTCAAACCCTAAATCAAATCCTAAATTAAACCCTAAGTCAAACCCTGGTCAAATCCTAAATCAAACCCTAAATCAAACCCTAAGTCAAACCCTAATCAAACCCTAGTTAAAACCCTAAATCCTAAACCAAACCCTAAACAAACCCTAAATCCTAAACCAAACCCTAAATAAACCCTAAATCCTAAACCAAACCCTAAATAAATCCTAAACCCTAAACCAAACCCTAAACCAAACTCTAAACCAATTCAAATCAACCCTAGGGAAAATTAGAACCTCAATATCTATTGATTAGACCGTTGATCTTACTTAAAACTTTGTATACCCTTCAACCTCTTAGTCAAAAACAAGCACAATAAATTTGAAGGAAATCGAACTTACCAAATAGAAGAAAAACCCCAAAACCTTCTCAAGTGTTGGTCGGCCTCCTTCTCCAACCTTGATGCTGATCTTCCAGTGCTGATTTCTCCCTTCTTCACTATTCAATCAGTCTCAAATCACTCATGTATATAGGAAAATTAGTCTATTATCCACACAAACAAAAATTGCTCCAATCCAACTGGCAAAATTTCCAAGATCTTAAAAACCTTAACTGACCCTCAAAACTTAAATTCTGAGACCTTGACCCACTTAAACCTCAATTTCGTACAATTAAACCGTTAGATTTAGTTCAAATTAATAACACACATTAACAACAACAATACCCAAAAACCCACAAATTTTCAACCGTAGATCTGCTGCAAAGCTTTTGAAATTGTCTAAACCATCAATCCTATTTTATTTCACAAAATCTCAAGTAGCCGAAATAAACCCTAACTTTGTAAAGCTATTACAAAGTCGTTTTCTATCCAAATCACTCAAAATCAACTCCTATACAAAACCCTTCAAGTTCACTCCCTAACTCCAATCTTAAATTTGCAAAAAACTCCTCCATTCGCCGTCGGCACGCGGTTTTGTGCCTTGGGGTCTGGTTTCGACCCAGGTTCTTAACCGGCCCTCTCCGGGTATCAACTCTTGTAATTTTGAGGTAAATTTCTCTAAAACCTACTCTTAACTCCTTACTAAACATGCCTATACCAATTATCTTTCTAATCTATTTTGTTTTACTATATTTATGGCTATACAAAGTAAGTAGAATTCCTTTTTATAAAAGGCAGCATTAGCACCTTTTAATTTTTACTACCTCCTTGTCTATTATCTATTTTTCTAAGATAATTTTCTCTAATATTTTCATTTGAGCTCTTCTATAATATAATCACTCCTTTCCTCTTTCACCTAGTGGTCGTATTACTACACAACAGCGGTACATTGAAATTTTAACCACTTCATTAATTATCAATCCAAGTTATTATTTGGTTTGGTTTTCTACTACTTTACTTGAAGAGGCATACGAATAGTACCGTAATCACTCAAAGGAATATTTTGTGGAATGGCTACAACTCAAGGGGAGTTTTTAAATCATTTTTGACAAGAGATAGGACAGAGTACAGTATTGAGGGTGGTATCAATAATGAAGCAAGGACAAGAGGAAGATGTTTGTTCTTATGTACAAAGATTTGAGTTGATTTGCACCCAATTTATAGGGAATATATTCAATGATGATATCTTGAAGCAATTCTTTATTCAAGGATTTTTTCAAAGATCTACAGTTAAAAGTGTATTGGAACAAAATCCTAGGACTTTAGAAGAAGCCAAGAGAGCAGTACAGGAAGTAGATGCCATAGAAAAGAATTATGAGCAGCTATGGAGGAGGGAAGATGAGGCGATTCCATAATTCATTCCTATCAAGCTACATATGTTGGAATTGGAAGGGGGTCATCAAGATTCTAACTCCAACCTTTCAATAGCCAGATCAAGCCAATCACCGATGCCACTAGTGACAAGAAAACTAGCACTTCTATGTGCTTTACCTACTTCAAACTTAAAAAAGAAGGTAGAGGATATAGAAAAGAGAATACGGATAAACCAGAAAGGGTTTTAAGAAGCCATTTTAAAGTAAATACAGACTTTGATTGAATAAATGGTATGTGTAGTGATGAACCAAGATCCTAATCTACCACCACCTCAGATAAAATCAGGAAGCCACAGTTCAGGAATATGATATACACATTGCAGGTAGAATGGCCATTCTTCTCAATTTTGTAGAATTAAACCACCACCAATTGTTTGTAGGTAAGATTATCAGAATTTTCAAGAACCTCCTAGGTATGGCAGACAATCAAATGAAAATTATAGATAGGATGGTTATCAAAGTGGACCTTAAGGACTAGGAGGAAATAGACCATCGAAGGAATATGATTAATTTTGTGGAAGGTAGCATGTACTTGGATAGTATTGGTTAGAGAGCCAACAGTTTGGATATAGTAATTGCGAGAGAAACCATGCTTCAGATGAATGTAGGCAATCCGAGAAGATTATATTATTACCAAATCCAGTAGTGAATCCTCAACAATAGGCTCAAGAGAATATGAGAGGTCAACATAGACCAAGTTTCATATTCACCAATATCCTTTCAATTATAAAGATTTAGGCCTAAATATTCTAATCCTTGTATGTCTGATTTTAAGGCAATATTGCTTGTCAATACCTCTCTAACTTGTTGTTTGCCCTTCTCTGCCTTGGAGAATTTGATTCTATCATCCTCTGATGATTTTTGGTGGTTGTCTAATTCCATAATAGGTCTAATGGATACTCGAATATGATTTTCACTAGATCCATAAACAATTGTAAGTTGTTCACCTCTCTATTTCACTATAGCATTGGCCCTTCTTAATCACAGATGATTCAATAATAACAAAAATGATTCCTTGGTTATCTACATATGAATCATTTGAAAGGTCAATATATATTTCTTTCCTCTAATAACCATCCTGCAGTGTTGAATTTGACCTATTGGCTTTGTTGGACTTTGGTTAGCCATGTTTATTATGAATAGTGAAGGCCCAGTCAAACTCAACCTAAGCTTCTTCATTATTTGTAGGAATATAATATTAAAATCACTCCCTCCATTGACCAATGCATTGGATATGATCTTGCCAACAATCACTACTTTTATCGACTCGTTGTCGTGAAGTAAATACATCCATATATAGAAACCTAACTTAATTATCTTTTCTTTAAAATTTTATTAAGTTCTTTCTTTCTTCTTACCAATCTAAGTTTTTATATAGTTTAGGAAAAATTTCTCACTTTCTTTCTTTTTCTTTGGCTAAAATTTTATTTTATCTTTAATCTTAACTTTAACTTTGATTTAGCTTTGAAAACTTCTTTTATTTCTTTTATCTTTTTTCCAATCTTAGGTTTTAGTAGATTTAGAATTATATTTTTAGATATAAAGAGTTTTGACTTTGAAGTTGAATTTAGGATTTTATCAAAGATAAATAGAGTTTTGGATGTCAATAGTCGATTGCCATTAATAGTGCTAACTTGGAAGATTAGATTTGGAATTTTTATAACTTTAAACTATTAATTGTTGACTTGGACTTTGAAGACCTTGGTTGCGACTTCTTTGCGGAGCTTGAAAGAGAAGAAGACAAGGATTTTTGGCAAATCTAGGGAAGTATTCAAAGAGAGCTTCTTCTTGGCATGAGTTTAGGTAGTAGAAACGCATGATTCGGAGCTTAGATGAGATAGATATGCTTGTTTGAACTTAGGCTACTAATATGACACCTACTGTCACTTTTCTGGGTATATTAGGAGTTTTAAGATACTAGCAAGAAATCAAGAAGTTGGATTAGAAACTAGACTTCAAGCTATATATTTTATGTCCAAGAATTGATAGAAATGGCTAGTTAAACCCAGCAAACTAAACTGGGGTTTTGAAGAAGTTAGATAAATAGAAGGGTTTGCTTTAAGCTAGAACTTGAGTTTCAAGATGAATTTGAAGCTCATTTTTGGTGTACATATCATTTATATTATAAAGAGTTTATTTCTAAAATCTCATATCAATTAAAATTTTGATTAGAGAGTAATGGCAAATTTTGTTCTCAAGTGTCTAGGGTTTTGACTTTCAAAAGTACTTGCCAAGGATTTGGTAATATCTAACGATCGGCAATGAATTCATACCTCAAAATTTATGTGACAAAGATCAAAGGTATGAGTCATGTTTTTCCAAATTTTGAGCTTATTTGAACAGTTGGATCTTAAATTATGAATTTTTAAGTTTCTAATTGAGATTTGACTTTCAAAAGTACCTGCCAAGGATTTGGTGATATCTAACGATCAATAATGAATTCATAGCTCAAAATTTATGTGACAAAGATCAAAGGTATGAGTCATATTTTTCCAAATTTTGAGCTTATTTGAATAGCTAGATCTCAAATTATGAATTTTCAAATTTCTGGTTTGGTTTTTATTTATAAAATTACTTGCTAATATATTTGATGATATCTGGTGATCGGTAATAAATTCACAGTTGAGAATTTTTGTGAAGATGACTAAAGAAGTAAACTTTATGTTTACAAAGTTTAAACTTATTTAAACGGCTAGATTTTGATTTATAAATTTTTAAGCTTCTAGTTTGTTGATTTATTATATACATGGTTTTGTGACTATAAAAGAGAAATTTAAGAAAGTTTGTGCATATTGGATCCAACTTGATTGTAAAGAAGGACCTTGCATCTACCCGAAGCAAACTTTTGCCACAACAACATATTACGTGTTCAAGACAACATGTAATACGACACTAGAGAAGGAGATGATCCTGACATTTAAGCTAGCAGTTGTACGTGAACTCCGTAGGCACATAAAGGGGATTATTTAAAGTCATGGAGCAAAATGGGAGGATTTTACCCTTCAGCTAAGAGAAGAGTATTCTTTGAAGGATGCTCAAAGAGTGACAAAAAAATCACTTATGGAATGGGTTAATAAATCCAAGAAGGAATTGGTTGCAATAGAATTATTTCGGGAGTTTGAAAGGCAATTTCTTCAATTGTCTCAAGTGGAAAAACTTACTCTTGAAAATGATAAGGTGGAGCTATTTCTTCAGTCGGCCGACAGTGAGTTACAAAGGGAGTTGGAATTATTATTGGAGGATAATACAAAAGACAATGGACTTACTACTAAGTAGAAGAAGGTCTCGGAAGCAATATGTATACTTGCTAAGAGAGAATACCGAAGAGACAAGGTAGTGGTAAGATAAGAAACTAGGCCTCTTTCAATTACAATATCTTGTAGGCAAGTATCAGAACCTGCTATACCAGTAAGTACTATTCCAATTCCTATATCCATAGTTGTATCACAAAAAGATGCAATTGAAGAGTTAGTGAAAGGAATGAAAGACTTACAAATTAAATTGGCAAAGCTAGAGGAAAAAAGAGGAATATCTGAGATTAAATCTACATCAAAGCAAGGATATATACAGAGGTGTATTTGGTGGGATAGTATGGAGCATCCTCGAAAGGAATGTGGAAATTTTACTGATATTTTGCAACAAGGAGTAATTATACGGAAAGATGGAAAGATTGCAGTGCGTGACACAGGTGAATTCTTCAAAACCAACTTTAGAAAAGGAGGGATGAAAAAGGTTTTAGAGGATTATCTATCACAATATACTATGGCATCAGGGAAAGCCACCACTTATGGCATAGAAGTTATAAGGGAGAAAGAAGATGGTTTTGACAAATATGTAGACATAGGGAATTTATAGAATCATATTATCACCAGCATGAATAAGAGAAAGACATCAAGGTAAGAATTACTCCATACAGCCACAATAATCAAGAATGCTACAGGATGAGATGACCCTATTGATACCATGTCTGTACATGCTTATATGACAAAATTCCACCATGAAGCTTTAATGGATATGAAGAGGAGAAGAAATATAGTAGAAGAAAACTTTGAAGAACCAAATAATAAGAAAAGACCTCAAAGAGATGAAAAAAAAACACATAATAAAGGGATATCTACACCACAAGATAGTAGATCATCTAAGAATAGACCATCAAAATCATACTTTGGAGATATACCACTTCCAAAGAAAAAATAAGAAAAAAAGATGGTAGCAGATAAAAAGAAGAAAAAAGGTAAGCTGGTTGCCTATAAGCTACAATCAGATATAGAAGCAACTATAGATTTGAAGGGGGTATTGGAGGAGAGGGTGTTGAATGCCAAAATTGAATTCACATTATGAGAAATTTTGGGCATTACAAAGAAAGAATTTCACGATATCATTATTGACACTATCAAGCGAAAAAGACAATTGATAGGAAAGTGTGCAATGTCCAATGCACTAGATACAACATTAACAAAAGAATTGGCTAAATATTGTATCAATCAAAAGGATCAATTTTCCTTGGATGAGGATAAGGTTGATGACAAAGGTCCTAGTCATTACTCTAAGAAGCATTGAGCTAGAGCCACTACAAAAACTTTGATAAAGGTGGAGACTTGACAGATCCAGTAGTTGCTCTTATTGACCATAGATCTGAAATCAATATTATGTCTAAAGATATTTATAAATGTTGAAGGTGGCCTATTGACACTGAACATGGTTGGGTGATCTGAGCAGCAAATAACACACGTGGAGATCTTGATGGTGCTTATCCAGATGTAAAGGTGAAAATTAGAGATGTATCTACTGAACAAAACTTCTTTGTTCAGAACAATACTTCTTATCCAATAATTCTTAGACAACCGTATATTATTACTATAAGGATGGAAACCAAAGTATTAGATGATAGATTAGCATGTGCTTGCATTAGAAGTCAAGATGATAAACGAGCAGTGTAGTTTTTAACAATACCTGCTAATCATGAGCGCAATAGGGATTATCTACGAAGTAGCTCGTTACCAAGAATTGATGAAGAGTTTAAGGATTTTTGCAGGGTACCACTATAGAGCAAGGATGTGGTGGTATGTCAGAGAAGGTACTCTCGCAAGGAGAAGAAAGTATCTTTTGTATATGAATTGTAGAAATTTTTAAGAGTGGATTTGCTGTACATACGCAAATTAATGACCTACAAAAATAAAAGAAAAGGATTGTGAAAAAAATAGAAAAAGACCTAAAAAGAATAGGTGTGCTTCATGAAGATGAGAAGATAATAGGTATATATATAGAAACAAGTTTAGAAAATATGTTGGAAGAACTTATAAAGGTTGAAGTAACAGATGAAGATCAAGTGGTGCAAGTACATTCAAGAGAGCTCTACTCAATCATACAAGCGTTTCAAAGTTATGAAGTCAAAGTTAAAACTAGGTACAAAATTGTAGAAAAAAAATAAAACCTGTAGCTATACCATTGCCTAGTGATTCAAACCACCAAGTTCAAGAGGCTTCAAAGGAAAAGGATTTACGAAATCTTGATCAAATTGGCCATAAGTTTACAGAAAGTACGTTTAAGGAGTTGAAAGTGGGATCCGCGGATTTTCTTCTACCTACCGAAGAAATAGAATTTAGAAAAATGTTGAGGAAGTACAAAAAAGCTTTTGTTTTTGAACCTTCAAAAATTGGATGTGTGGATCTAAGTATTGTAGCACCAATAGTTGTATTTATAGTTCGACATACTTTATAGGATCTAAGGCCAATTTTGATACCTAGAGCCCATCTATTCAAACTTATAGAGCTTTTAAAAGAAAAGATAAGAATAAAAATCTTAAAACCATCATTTGCACCATATTCTAGTCGTTGATTTATAGTACCAAAGAAAAATGGAACTCTACGATTTATTCAAGATATGCAACCAATGAATGAAGTGACCATTAAAAATATAGGAGTGGGACCAATTATTGGAGAATTTGCTGAAGTATTTGCTGGTAGAGCCATTTATTCTATTGAAGATCTTTATTCTGGGTATGAACAGTTTCAACTTGCGGAAGGAAGCAGGGATATCACTACTATGAGGACACCTTTAGGATTGGTAAAAATGTGTACATTACCACAAGGAGCAACAAACTCAGTTGCTTATATGATGAATGGGATAAATAAGGTGCTCTGTGATTTTATTCCAAAAAAGACTATGCCTTTCTTAGATGATATTCCAATAAAAAGGTGTATAGAAGAAAAAAAAGAAAAAATAATGAATCAAAGGGGGTGTCATAAATTTGTATCTAGTCATATTTTGGATTGTGATAAGATTTTATCACGACTTGAAGAAGTCCACTTGACCTTATCAAGAGCTAAATCAACCTTTGGCATTCGAAAGGTTGTTATTGTGGGACATTTATGTGGATGGTTTGGTCGTAAACCAGACCCTATTAAAGTGGACACCATATAACGGATGAAAGAAGTTTGTAGCTCACAAACAGAAGTACGGAAATTTTTGGGAGCTTGTATATTTTATTATATATGGATTCCACATTATGCGCATATAGCAGATCCCCTCTATGGTCTACTACAAAAAGGGAAGAGGTTTAAATTGGAGAAGATATATATAAAAGTAATGCAAAGGTTGAAGTAATGATTGTCTTTTCTACATGTGCTACATAGAATAAATTATGAGAATAGAAAGCCGATGATACTTACTGTTGATACTAGTCTAATAGCTATTGGTTGGGCACTGGGACAGGATGATAAAGAAGGGAATCGATTTGCTATATGATTTGGAACCAAGGTATTAAGTGAAAGACAAAGGTGCTATCCACAAGTAAAATGAGAATTATAGGAGGTAGTGACAGCTACGAAAATTGATAGAGATTATCTAATTGGAGCATCAATGATAATAGAAACAGATTGTTTGCCACTATTGGAAATTATCACCAATTGTAATTCCCCTAATATTGCTATGCTGAGGTGGATTGCATATATTAAGTCTTTAAATCATGAATTCAAGCCCATAGAAGGCAAAAATAATTCAGTGGTGGATATGCTATCTTGGGCTAGGTATGAACAAGAAGAAGATTTGATTGATGATACCAAAGATGTAGGTATCACCTTCTATTCTTGAATACAATAAGGAGAGAAGGAGTATCCAGAACTATTCATGGAAGAACTATATGAAAGAAAATGATTAGATATTGGATATTATTTGAGCATGCTATCAAAGCAACCAGGATGGAATGATATTTATTTCAAGCAAATTAGATAGAAAGCCTACAACTACCTTTTACAAGATGGATACTTATGGAAGTGATGTAAAAGGGACAGTGGTATACCGCAAAGAATAATTTGTAAGAAGGAAATGCAAGAGCAATTGATTCAAAAATTCCATTATAGCTTGTGGGCTGATCATAGAGGTATTTATGCTACTTTTAACAAGTTTAAAGAAAAATATTGGTGGCATAATATGTATAGAGATGTAGTAAAGTTTATGGAATTATGTCAAATTTGCCAAATGTATTCAGAGATTCAACATAGAGATGGGTTGCATCCTATATATCCTCTAGTAATACATTATAAATAGATGGTGGATTTAGTTATTATGCCTATAGGATTATGGCAAATGCGATACTTGATTTTGATATGAGAAGATTTATCCAATCAGGTGGAGGGAAGAGCTCTACAAACAAAATCCACTCAAGGAATTTGTAGATTTTTACTAGAGGATGTGATTTGTAGATACGGATGTATTGGAAAGATTACTGCTGATCGTGGAGAATTAGATACATATGAAGCAAGGAAATTTTTGAAAGATGTGGGATCAAGCTTGCACTTACAATAGCGTATAATCCAAAGGATAATGCCAAAAGTAAGCGAGATCATCCTCCGATAATAAAAGCCATTGTTAAAGCATATAAAGGAAGGAAAAAAGAAAGGCCAAGATTATTACCATTTTTTCTATCGACTGATCGTATTACTCACAATTCAATAACTGGATATATGCCCATGGAATTGCTACAAGGAAAAAAGCCTATTATGCCAATTGAAAAGAAAATATATACTTGGAATGTTTTAGCTTGGTAAGTCAATGTATCTAGAGAAAAAACTTCTTGCATTTTGAATCCGTCAATTGGAAAGAAGACCTGAAGATATAGAAAAAGCAGTTGTTAAACTAAAGGAGGCACGAATCAAAAATAAAGATAGATTTGACAAGCAACATTGGTTAACGCCAAAAGAAATTCAAGAAGATGATTGGATTTTGGTGTATGATAGTAGCTTGGATAACCAGCATAGTATTCTTAGAAAATTTTCTAAACGTTGGTTTGGATCTTATGCGGTTGTAAATATTTTGAATAATGCCACATATGTATTAAAGGAGCTAGAGGGAATACACCTTAAAGTTCCAATTATAGAAAAATATATAAAACTCTTCAAACAACGGGGTCAAGACATAATACAGGAAGATATAAGAGAAGAAATTGATTTCTTTACAAATAAAGAAGAAGAATATGATTTTGAAGAAGATATTGCTAGAGCAATAGTATGATGCCGACCACAACTTCAACTCTTCTTGGTGCATATCGGAGGATGCACAGGTTTGGAAGAGATAGATGTCGTGTTGTGATTTGGCTACTATGTGAAAAAATTGTACATGTATATTTAATGTATAATTTACTATATAGCTAAAAGAAAGCTATAATAGTGGATTTTTATTGGTTATAGGATGTGATTAGGTTGCTAGTTTAGAAGGGATCTATTAAAAAGATAATTATTAAGGTTTATACAATCTTTTTTTTTTTTTAGTAGTGACTTTTGAGATTAATTTTATATTGATAGTAACTTGTATATATCTTAAGTCACCTATGTTAGACATTGGTGATCCTTAAGATCTTATTTACTTCTTTTATTTGGTGCTTAAAGCACCAAGTATGTAAATCTTATAAGAAGAAGGATTAGAAAAGGTTTTTTAGTGTAAAAAGGGTAGTTTGGCCATCCATGTGGATGAATAGAGGTGGATGATAGAAATCTCTATTCTAATTGGCCAAAAATCATGCCCAATAGGCTTCAAGGAGGCTGCCCGAGGGTTTATTAGGAGTTAGGGTTTGTTTTTGGAAGGGAGTCAAACATCAAAGGCTCGGATCATAAGGTTTAGGTTTTTGGATCTGGTTTAGGTGCAAATTTTGTGTGATTTTCACTTTTAATGAAGAAGTTATAGGCGCTCAAAGTTAAGGTGTTGATTTTGGATCTACTATCACTCTTTTAGATATAACTCGCGCATATAGAGAATAATCAAAGATCGGCGACTGGAATTGGAGAGAACACTTTCTTGGCTACACTTTTCATATACAATGTAATAAAATCCAAGCTAAGGTGAAGGAGATATTGGGAGTTGAAGTTAGTGCTTACAAACTTAATGGCAGTAAGTGACCTCCTTACATAGTGGTTACATTTTGAGCTATATCTTAGACAATTTTATATATTTTTGGCTCAAAATTTTCAAGAGTGTATATGTTTATGTCACAAGACTATGTGCATAAATTTTGTGGCATTAGGATTTTGGATTTGTGAGATATAAGGAAAATAGTGCTCGGGTATCTCTGAGCTAGGGATTTAAGCACCTGCTAGGGGTTTTGAGATATCAAACAATTGGAAAAGAATTTATAGTTGATTCTTTTTTGTGGTGAAACTTAAGAGGATTATCTACACTTTGAATTAAATGTTTTAGAAACTGAATGGTTGGATCAAGAGTTATTGGACTCTAAAGTTTAGTAAGAAATAAGTCCTTGTAGGTGAATAAAGTTTTGAAGGGTTTTGGTGGAAATTTGAACCCTTTTTGTACAAACTTACTTGAATACAAGAGGTTTTATATATATATAACTTCTCTTTTGTGAGATTGTTGTATTATTTGTCCTTTTTATTAAGGACAAATTACCTATTGGATTTTTGCCATCAAGTTTCAAATAAACTCTCCACAGCCAGGTACCCAGTGTATTCCCAGATAGAAGGCCACGTCATACAACACAGTATGTGGTAGTAACAATCCAAAACAATGCCACATATTCATTGAAGGAGTTGGATGGTACAAGATTGAAAATATCTATTGCTAGGAAGTAAGTAAAGATTTTCAAAAGATAAGATGGATAAATCAATGTGGAGGATCATATTGAAGACATCAATGATTTTGAAGAAAATAATTGTATTGAAATAGATAGTAAAAATAATAATGAAAAACTTGATGCAAAAAATAAAGAAATGGTATGATGCCAACTATGGCATATAGTTCATTTGGTGGGGTGGATGTTATATTATAATACATTTATGTAGTGAAAATATAAACAAGAATAATTTTTTAATAAATGTTAAATTATCTTGATTCAATAGGAATTCAAGATACTTAAGAAAGATTTTATAAAAGACTCTTATTTTATTTTCTTGTCTTAATAGCTAGTAAATAAAAATTAGTTATTAATTTTTCCTTCTAGATTGTAGAAACTCTTTTATTGCTTTTAAAAATTCATAAATTAATAAAAATAGAATAAAAGAGATAAATAATTGGCATGGTTGATACTAGGATTAAATTAAAGATAGGGTCAAGCTTAAAAATTCCTAAGATAGGTTGAATTGATACTTGGGGATTGACTATTTGCGGGACAAGATCAAAATCAGACCTCTAGCTACTAAAACTAGCATCTAGGATAAAATAGGAGAACATTTGGAGATAGACAACTAGGATTTGAGAGCTAGCTTTAAGTTCATTTCAAAAGCATAAGATTTATTTTGGTAGGTTTTGGAATGACTTTGCAATTGTTGTTCAAAATCAGGGTTAGTTAAATAAATCTTCTCGTGTCAAGATCAAATATCACATTTGCTATAATTTCATAATTATAATAACTAGATCCAATATCCACTTGTAATGTATTACAAGCAAATATGTGGGATACAATCCATATCTATATCAAATCTCTAAATATATTTGATAATTTTGACATAATTCCACAAAATTTATAATATCTCTGTACATATTAGACCACCAATATCTTACTTTTAGCTTATTAAAGGTGGCATAAATATCTCTATAATCAATCTAAAAATTGTCATGGAATTCTTGGATCAATTATTTCTGCATTTTTTTCTTATAAATTATTCTTTGTAATATATTATAATTTTTTTTACGCTGCTTCTATAAATAATTATCTTGTAAAAAGTAATTGCAAGCCTTCCATCTAATTTCTTTGAAATGAATATGATTCTATCCTAATTGCTTGATAACATGCTCAAATAGTGTCCAATATCTATTCATTTTTCTTCATATAGCTCTTCTATAAATAATTTTAAATGTTCATTTTTTCCTTGTTGTATTTTAAAATAGAAGATAATATCTACATCCTTGGTATCATCAACCAAATCTTTTTTTTTATTCATGTTTAGTTGATGATAGCATATTTGCTATTAGATTATATTTTTTTATTATGTATTCAAATTCAAGATTTAAAGACTTAATGTATGCAATCCATCTTAGCATGGTAATATCAAAGGTATTACAATTGGTGAACATTCACAATAATAACAAACAATTTGTTTCAACTATCACTTATGCTCTTATTAGATAATCTCTTCCAATTTTCATAGCTATCAGTGTCTCTTATAGTTCCTATTTTACTTGTGGATAGTTTCTTTTTCTTTTATTTAATATTTTAGCTCCAAATCTTATAACAAATTGATTCTTTTCTTCATCATTATGTCCCAATGTCCAATCAATAGCTATTAGACTAGTATCAACTATAAGTATTATTGGTTTTTTATCCTCGTAACT
Source organism: Physcomitrellopsis africana (assembly GCA_036785485.1). Classification (NCBI taxonomy): domain Eukaryota; kingdom Viridiplantae; phylum Streptophyta; class Bryopsida; order Funariales; family Funariaceae; genus Physcomitrellopsis; species Physcomitrellopsis africana. The sequence continues at coordinate 34,471 of JAWRVF010001565.1, read as the reverse complement.
TATTTTATATAATACACATGGAGAAGATAATAATTGCTTTAGCTTTTGTATTACTTTTATATATGTCTTCTTCTATTTAATTTTTTTTTTCATAGTAGACTATAATAAAAATCTACTACATCTGCATAATATAAAATCCAAAAATAATAAAATAAATAAGCTCCTAAAAATCTCCACACTTCTATTTGTGAAGCATAAATTTTTTTTATTTATTGTATAGCATCTATTTTATTAAAATCTTGTTTGTGATCAAATCATCTATACAAATGTCTTACAATAACAACCTCTCAAATTCAAAGATTAATTTAGTTCTTGATAATATTAAGTGAATTTCTTCAAGTCGTAATAAAATCTTATTACAATCCAAAATATGATTAGATACAAATTTACAATACTCCATTTGATTTATTATTTTATATTTTTTTCTTTTATACATCCTTTTATTAGAATATCACTTAAGAAGGGCATAGTTTTTTTTGAAATGAAATCGTAGAGAACCTTATTTATTCCATTCATCATGTGAGCAATTGAAATTTTTACTCTTTATAGTAATATATATATTTTTATCAATGCTAATGATGTTTCCATAGTGGTGATGTCCCTATTCACTTTAGCAAGTTGAAATTGATCATATCTAAAATAAAGATCATTAATAGAATAAATGGCTCTATTACAAAATATTTCAATAAATTCTCTTGTAATTAGTTTCACTCTTGTATTTCTAATGGTTACTTGATTTATTGGTTGCATATCTTGAATAGATTATAGAGTCCCATTTTTCTTTGGTATTGTATATCAATAATTAAAATATGATATAAATGATGGTTCTAAGATCTTAATCTACATCTTTTCTTTTAAAAGTTCTACAAATTTAAATATATACACTTTAAATATTAAAATTGGCTTTATATTCCATAGAACATGTGGAATTATAAACATAATTATTGGTACTATGATACTTGAATCTTTATATCTAAATTTTAAAAGTTCAAAAATAAAAGCTTTTTTGTACTTATTAAACATATTTTTGAATTTTATTTTTATAGTCAATAGAAGATTTTACTTTCAATTCCTTAAATGTAGTTTTAATAAACTTGTGGTCAATTTTATTAGGATTTTATAAGCCCTTCTTCTTTGAAGCTTATTGAACTTGGTGGTTAGAATCACTAGACAATGGTATAGCTACAAGTTTTATTTTTTTTTTTATAGTTTTGTATCTAGTCTCAACTTTGACTTTATAATCCTAAAATGCTTGTATAACTGAGTAGAGCTTTCTTGAATATACTTGCACCACTTGATCTTTATCTGCTTGTTCAACCTTTATAAGTTTTTTTAAAAATATATTTTAAACCTGTCTCCATATATATATATATATATATATATATATATCTATTATCTTATCATTTTCATCAACCACATCCACTTTTTTTTATGTCTTTTTTAGTTTTTTGCATAATCTTTTTTTTTATTTTTTTAGATCATTAAGTTATATATATAATAAATCTATTTTTAGAAATTTTATAATTTATATATATATATATATATATATATATAGTATTCTTATAAAAATATCTTTTTTGATGTATCAGTATATTTCCACCTTGTAGTCGTATCTTGTAAAAATCCTTAAATTCTTCACTGATCCTTGGTAATGAGCCACTGTGTATATAATTTCTATTGTTCTTATTGTTAGCAAGTACAATTAAGAACTCCACTATTTTTTTGCCATCTTGGCTTTTGATGCAAGCACATGCTAATCCATTATCTAATATCTTAGTTTCCATCTATATAATAGTATTATATTATTGTCCAAAAATCACTAGATATGAAAAATTTTCCTAAACAAAAGAATTTTATTTTATAGATATATCTCCTATTTTTATTCTTATATCTAGATAAGTATCATAAAGATCTTATTGTATGTTATTTGCTACTCAAATCATTCAATCATATTGAGCATCAATAGGCCACCTTTCACATTTGTAAATATCTTTAGATATAATATTAATTTTAGATCCATATTTAATAAGAATGACTATTGGATCTACCAAGTCTATTATCTTCACCAAGGTTTTTGTAGTGGCTTTAGTCTAATGCCTCTTAGAATAATGACTAGGATCTTTGTCATCAATCTTATCTTTATTCAAAGAAAATTGAATCTTTTGAATGATATAACATTCAATCAATTGTAGCTCCTCTACTTCTATTAATATTGTATCTAAAGTATTAGACATTTCAAATTCTCCTATCAATTGTGTTTTTTACTTAATGGTACAAATAATGACATTATGAAATTCTTTTTTTATAATATCTAAAATTTTTTATAAAGTAAATTTAATTTTAGTATTTAACATCTTTTCTTCCAATATTCTTTTTAAATTTATAGTTGCCTTAATATTTGATTGCAACTTGTAAGTAATAAGATTATTTTATTTATTTATTTATTTATTCTTAGCTTCTATTCTTTCTTTCTATTTTTTTTTGGTACTAATACATCTCTAAAATATAATACTGATGGTCCAATCCTAGATGGTCTATTACTCTATAGTGTAGGTATTTTTTTTATTTTGTGTTGCCTTTTCATCCCTTTAAGATCTCTTTTTATTATTTGGCTCTTCAAGATTTTTTTTTTATTATACTTCTACCTCTTTTCATATCCAACAAAGCTTTACGCTAGGATTTTGCTAAATAAGTTTATACAGATATGATGTCAATAAGATCATCCTATTTTATAGCATTTTTTTATCACTATGACTATGTTGAATAATTCTTCTCTTGTTGTTTTTTCTTTATTCATATTGGATATAACATTGTTGTACAAATCCCTTGTATCTATATATTTGTCAAAAATATCTTCTTTCTTTTTTACTATCTTAATACTATAAGTGGTAGCATCTTCTAATACCATAGTTTGTTAAGACGAATGATCTTCTAAAATCTCTCTCATCCTTATTTTTTTAAAATTGGTTTTAAGGAATTCTCATATATCTTATAAAATAATCTTTCCATACTTCAATAAAATTACTTTTTATTATAGAATATCAACAAAATCTCTACATTCCTTATAAAGATGCTTAATACTATCATATTAAATACTTCTTTATATATATATATATATATATATATATATATATATATATCCTAGCTTTGATGTAGATTTGCTTTCAAATATTTTTTCTATTTTAATCTAACTTTTTCAATTTGATTTGTAAATTTTTATTCCTTTTATCAGCTTCTCTATTACATCTTTTTGTGATATAATTATAGATATAGGAATTGAAATAATAGATAATAATATAATTAACCCTGGTGATTGCTTTCAAGATATTATAATTGATAGAGGCCTAGTTTTTTGCCTAACTACTACCTTATTTCTTCAATATTTTTTTTAGCAAGTATACTCACTACTTCAAAGATCTTCTTTCAATCATTAGTAAGTTCATTGTCTTTTATATAGTCTTCTAATAATAATTCCAATTCTTTTTATAAATCATTGTTAATTGATTGAAGAAATAATTCCACCTTATCATTTTTAAGTGTAAGTTTTTTTTATTTAAGACAATTGAAAAATTATCTCTCAAACTCTTAAAACAACTCTATAACAATCAACTCCTTATTGGATCTATTTATCTACTCCATGAATGATTTTTTAGTCACTTTATTTGGATCATCTAAAGAATTTTTTTTCTTCAATTAAATAATAAAATCCTCCCATTTTACTCTATGAGCTTGAATAATTCACTTTATATGTTTTTACAGCTTTGATATAACTGCAAGTTTAAATATAAGGATCATTTTTTTTTTTTTTTTGGTACCTTGTTGAATTCCATGTCTTGCAAATAATATTTTAGGTACTTAGAGATGTTTCTACGATCAAACTAGTTCAATAATCCAACCATAGATTACAAAGCTTTGATAGCCATTACTTCTTTGTATTCCACTATTTATTACTTTTGCATAAAAAATACTAATACTTAAAATATTTGAGCTATAACAAAATCAAGCTACAATAGTGGTGTTCTAATGCAGCTCCTACTACCACTTCCTTATTCTTCTACTATAATACTATGGCAAAACTTTCCACTTCAAATAATTCATGTAGAATTTATCAATTGTTATATGGTGTGATTTTCAATCTAGGAATATATTAGATATCTAGTTGTAGAGAATTTACTTGTAACTTATTGATAAAATTCTTTTCAAATTTTAATCTAATTATATTTTGTAATCAACTAAAATCCACTATCATAGCTTTCATCTAGCTATGTAATAAATTCTATATTAATTATATATATATTATTTTCACATAATAGCTGAATTACAATATGATATTATATTTTATAATGTTGTGTTACAATTTGGCCATTGGATAAAAAAACAATTGAAAATCTATATTTTAGTAGGATTTAATTGTAGACTTAGTAAAAAGAATCCTTTAAAAATCATAGATAAAAGATAGAAGAAAATAAAAAATTTAGTATTAATATTTTTCTTTTTATTAAAAAGGCTTCTACTTATTTTATAGGACCAAAAATTAGACAAGAAAAGATAGATTAGATATAAAACTATCATAAATATCTTTAGATAAAAATTAAAGATTATTTTGAGTAAAAATTATTTAAAAAATCTTAAGTTGATACCCAAAGAGGACCATTTGTAAACCAAGGTTAAAACCAAATCCCAAGGCACAGAAACAAGCCCCTTGTGGTAAATATATAATTCTTTTGTTGGTTAAAAATTAGAATTAGAGGGCAAAATTTAAGAAATTTTAAAAAATATTAATATTAAGCAAATTGAATTGGTATAGACTTTGTGAGAACTATACAAAATCAAAGATTGATTTAGATGACTTTGATTATAAAAAATAAAGAATAATTTATATTTTAGGCAATTTTTTAAATTTTGTAGCAAATATATACGTGAAATTTTATTAGTTTGTACATATACTTGTGTTGAATTTGTAATATAAACTTTAACTTAGTTGATTGGTTGAATTTGAAGTTATTGGAATGTAAGTGGATTAAGATATTAATTATTTGTAGATTTAGGATTTATAAGGATTTTAAAGATTTATAATAATTTTTTGGTTTAATTAGAATGAAATTTTATATATTAGTAGCTAATATAAATATCAATATCTATACAAATTTTAGAAGAAATTTAATAATATAAGAATGAGATCTTGGTATTGGAAGTTTGACATCAAGATTGGAGAAGGATGCCACTTAATATTTAAGCAATTTGGTTGCTATTTCTTTTAAGTTATAAGTACAATTCCTCTTAATTTTCTTGAGATTGTTGTGAATTTAGTGGTAAAAAAGTATGTATATTTTGAAGTTGAATCAATAGTTAATTAAAAAATTATAAGATTTTTAACTTCCTATTAGATTTATATAAGATTAATTAGGATTTATTAGAGTTTTATTATGATTTTTCAGAATTTTATTATAATTTGTTAGGATTTCTTTAGAATTTTTGTAGGATTTTTTTAGAATTTGGTTAGAATTTTTTAAAGATTTTTTTAGAATTTGATTAGAATTTGATTAAGATTTCTTTAGAATTTAATTAAAATATCTTTAGAATATGATTATGATTTGATTAGGACTTATTTAATATTTTATTAGGATTTGATAGGATTATTTTAGGATTTTATTTAAGATTGCTTAGAATTTACTTAAAGACTATTTGGAGTTTGATTAAGATTTAATAAGATGTATTTAGGATTTTTCTAGGATTAATAGTGTATATTTAAGGTATCTTAAGATTTACTTATGACTTATTTAGGACTTGCTTGGGACTTTATTTGAACTATTTATGATTACATGGAAGTATAATTTAAAATTTATAAAAATTAGAATTAATTGAATTAAGAATTCTAAAAAAATCAAGATTATCAAGACATGTTTTTTTAAACACCTCATGTATTTTTTGGATTATAAAAAAAACTTTATGATTAGTTAGAATCTTTTTATAGCTAAATATATTATGCATTCTCAAGTTGAATTTTACATAACACAATAGCAATCTAGATGTATTTTGCAAATTCAAATAGGACTTGAAAATATAATTTTTTAAAAAACCTCTTTAGAAGAAGTTGGTGACAATATGTCACAAGCTCTTATTAGAATGGAGCAAGGTAAAGGTCATTCTTTAGAATCTCAAATAAATCCTATATCTTCTTCAATTCCAAGGACTAATGCAACTAATAGAAAAAACCAACTTCTCTTGTAGACATCCAAATTGATCCTATAATGTTATCAAAGAGATTACTTAACATTATACCTTGATAATTGCAAGGAACATCAATTCCTTCTAATCTTCCAAGGTTTAGTAGATTTATTAATAAAGATTCATGGCTCATATTAAATTATTTTTAAAATTATTAATATTAATTTAGTGATCAACTTTAAATACTATTTGATATAATTTTCAACCACTTTGATAAAATCTACACATGCATGGAATAAATTTCATGTAGAAAATTATTTATTCTATGTGAACAACTCCTAATAGCCTTCTTTTGTCAATTTAAATTTATAATTAGATAAAAAAAAACCTTTATAATTCTTATAAATATTAAACAAGGGCCCTTTGAATATATCATCTCTTACTTGAGATAATTTTGTGTAGAATGTATTCAATACATTGGTAATTTTTTAAATTAAGATATCATAAGGTATTATTTTATTTAAGATTTTTCCATGCATTCTACTATTTAAGATTCACTTAATAAGAGACCCAAGGATTTAGATGGAAGCATTGAAGTTCTTTTCAAAGTAGAAGTCATTGATAAGGTAAATAATCATATACTTAAAAGAGCAAAAGAATCGATAATCACTTTTATATCTTTATAATATTAACTTACTAAATTCCATTAATATCTTATTTTGAGCCATTTTTAGCCTTCTATCTTTTCATTATCAACTAGCACTCTAATATTCTTGGCTATATAAGCTTAGCATAAATAAGCTCCAAATAAGAAAATCCATGATTTAAAGTTAGAAGAATTCACAAGTGACGTAAGATAAATAAATAATATATTTAAAAATAAAATGGTGAATATTATGAAGGCCATTGGTGAAAAAATATCTTATCTCATCAAAAACCAAAATCCAATTATAAAGCCAAGGCACCATAAATCAAGAATTCATATAATAAATTAATTCCAATCTTATAGATATCTTTACCATTTAAGATAAGTAGGTCCTAATTCTCTTTCAATTCAAAGAAATAACATTATACTTTGTCTTATTTGTTAAAAGCCACATTAAATAGGATGAAGATTTCATCCTATAGATTGTTAAAGAAGACCTACTAAGGTCATTCCTTTGACCTTTTTTTCAAAAGATTGTAACAACCAAGCTAGTAAAAATATGTGGATTAGATTTGCAGATCTTATTGTTATCAATGGCATAATAAATTTATATTATAACCACTTAAATAATAATCAAAATCATTATCTTCCAATAGAAATTTAAATTAGTATATAACCAAAATCAAAAATAATAACTATTACTTTTTTAAGATATTAGATATATAATGGCTTAATCTAATGTATCTTCTATATCAAATTTACCACCTTCTTAATCCAACTTGATACAATTAGATAATAAACAAATCTTTTTGGATAAGAAATATTTGTCTTTCTTAGTGGTAACTAGAAATATAAGTATTAGAAAATGATAAACTTAGCACATCCTTAAAAAGATGAAATATATATAGATACTTCAAAAGAATCACTTAAGTTTGTAAAATTAACAAAAACTACTCAAGAGATAGCTAAAGAATTAAAGTACAAACAACCATCTTTTTTAATTGAATTTGATAAAAAAGAATATCTATTTATAGATAAAGAGGGATCTTGGACTACTAATATCTTTTTAAATCATCCAATAAACAATAAAATCTAAAACCTTGCAAAATCTTATAAGTTATAGCAAGATCTTTGTAGAGCTAGAGCCAATATTGTTTTTTAGACAATTGATTAAAATAACACCAGCCATTAAAAAAGATCTTAAAAAAAAGTAATTATATAAAAAAAAACCAAGAGTATGGTGTCATATTATATAAAATTCAATCTAATACATTGGACATTTGGCTCTCAAAAGGTTTTAACTTATCTTGAAGTTCTTCTTACAAATCAAAAACAATACATAAGGTGTTTAGAAACATCCTTCTTGGTAATCTTAAACAATTTGAACAAAATCCTAAATAAGTTCCAAAATATCCTAGATATATCTTATTAATTTAAGAAAAATTCTAGATACATCTTATTAAATTCTAATCAACTCAAAACAAATCTTAAATAATCTTTATCAAATCTTAAACTAAACCTATCAAATCTTAAAGAAATCTTAATTAAATTTTAAAAAAATCCTAATTGAATTGTATTAAATCTTTATAAAATTCTAGTTAAAATTTAATTAATCTTAATCAATCTTAAATAAATATTAATCAAATCTTATTTAAAATTAATTAAAATTTAAATAAACTTTATAAAAATTCTAATAAAATCTTATCTAATTTAATCAAATTTTAAAGAAATCCTAATCAAATTCTATTTAGATCCTAAAAAAATCCTAACTAAATTTTAATCAATTTTAAATCAATCTTATAATAGATTAAAATTCTTGTTATTTTTTTAATAATCATTGATTTTAATTAAAATTTTGCACACCTACTAATATTCTAGTTAAAAATAAGCTGAAGAAAATTGAAGAGAATTGCAATTATAAATTGATAGAAAAGACCTATAATTTGTTCAAATATCAAAGGCACTTATTTTTTAATTTTGTTATTGAGTTCCCAATGCCAAAACCTCTTGCTTACATTATTAATTTGCTTCTAAAATTTATATTATTATTGGTATTCATGTTAATTACTTGCCTATTATATTTCATTTCAATTCAATTGGTGGATTTTTGCAAATCTTTGAAATCCTTATTGACCTTCAAACTACCAATTATGAATATCTTAATCCACTTAAATTTTAATAATTTTAAAATTAACTAATCAATTGAGCTGAAATTCATGTCACTTTTGTATAAGTACATATACAAATTTTTAAATATTTAATTATATATCTATTTTAAAATTCACAAAATTCTCCAAAATATAAATTTCACGTTATTTCTCAAAAATAAAGTCACCTAAATCAAATTTTGACTTTGCATAGTTCTCAAAAAATCCATATAAATCCATATTGCCTAAATTCAATGCATGTAAAACCTCTATGAAATCTATCCTCTAATCTCACTCTCCAATTGATCAAAGAACCTCATATTTGCTGTAGGTACATGGCATTGTGGCTTAGGATCTAGTTTCAAGCTTGATTTGCAATTAGTCTTCTTCATATGTGAGGGTAAAATTCACCCTTCAACCCAAATTATAAAATTGCTTCACTTAAGAATTGCTTGTAATTGGTGGTATGAAGTGAAGAAAGAAAATAATAAGAACAACAAGAAGAACAACTACAAAACAAGTGAAATAAATGATATTAAGCAAGTATACAATTCAAAAGTAATTGATTGTTTGTTTACTGTGTTTTTATCTAATAAAAAATAAAATTTATATTTTTAAGTAAATAATTTTTTTATCTTCTTAATGATATAAAAAATATAGAAATTCAAATTATTATAAATAAATTATAAAAATTCAAAGTTAGAAGATAAATAATAAAAAAATTAAGTAGAAATTTTTTACCTCAATGATAACTTACTTAAAAGATCATGAATTTGAACCTCACCAAGCTTCAAAAGTAGTGTATAAGGGTGTCCAAGAAAGGCCACGAGGCCTTAGTCTTATCTTCCTACCTATATCTAAGGTGCTACAACCCATATGGAACTTATACACCTCCCTTCCTATAAGGACTACACTAGCTGCTGGTCCTCCTATTTTCTACTAGTAAAACTCATTTTTTTGCATTTTTGACTTCTCCATGGTAATCAAAAATATCCAATTAGCCTATTAACCTTGTATGGCTTTCAAATCTTGCTCCATTTCTTCATAATAGCTCCTAAGGTGATAAAACTTATTTTTACCAAAGTCTTCAAAATTATTCTAAAAATTCCTAAAAAATTCTAAAATGATGATGTCAATTTAAAACCATTTTATTCTACCTTGGTAATTTTTTATAATAATAAAATTAATTTAAATTAATTAAATTTTTTATTTTCTACATAAATAATTAAAAAGATATGAGGTTTATTTCTCATGCTTCTTCTATCTACTAAATAATATTTAAATATTTTTAATAAGTAGTATATAGAGATAAGAGGCCAATGTAGACATTGATCTTAATAACTAAATACTAATTCTTATAATTAAGAGAAAATACTAAATCAACTAAAATAATTACTTCCAAGACTTACTAAGACTCTATTTTTTTCTTATTAATACTATTTTCCTTTATTTAGTATCTTCTAAATATACCAATATTTTAAAATTATAGTTTTGGTTCTCTAAATATATTCTTTTATCCTAAAACAACTAATGAATCAATTTGATGACTCACACATGGCGACCATTTAGGACGACTTATAAAGGAAAAGAATCCAAAACTGACCTTTCAAAGTACTATTGAATAAATAGAAAAATTATCTACAAAAGTTTTAACAATTATTCAAGATAAAAATGAATGAGTTGCTATTAATTTAAAAGAACTTAAGTAGATTTAGTTCTATAGAATCAAAGAAGGAAGAGAAAAAAAATTAAATCGAATATAAGATCTAATAATTATAAAAATAAAAAATCAAAGGTAAAAATAAAAAATAAAAAATTAAAAGATAATATTTTTAGATTCTTCTTCAATATGAGAAAATTTTGGTATCAACCTTTTAAAGCCTATATATCCATTGAGTGTTAAGGTTGGTCTTTTCTTGTACCAATACTAGCTCATTAAGATAGCCCATTTTTCTAGCTGGATTCAAATTCAAGATGCTTCAATAACAACCTCTCTTGTAATCAATACTTCAATTCTCCTTCGATGATTACTAGATATAAAATCACAAGTTCTAACATTCTAAATTTTTTATTTTTTATTTTATTTTTATTTTTTTTTGTTTTTACCTTGGATAAATATAAATATAAAAATAAGGTATTTTCTTTTAGTATATGATACAAATTACACTCTATATTCTTTACATTTATTTCTAAAAGTCTTAATAAAAAAATCTTCTTTGTTCAATATTTGCAATCAAACTAAATTGTTTAAAAATACTTCTTTAGTTATATAAAGATCCAACTATAAGGTATCAAATTTTCTTAGAAAATCTAATCTCCTAGCATCTTATAAAAGGACTAATATGTCAATCCTAAAAATTTTGATCTTATATTATTTGTCAAAAATAAATTTTCTTCTTCGTATGCCCATTAGTTTGAAGGTGATAAGAGGTAGTCTTCCTATAACCAATTTTAAATCGTGAGGTCAAGTCTTCTATTACTTCATGTAAAAAATACTTGTCCCTATCACTAATTAAGATTTTTGGATATACAAACCTAGTGATAATCCGCTCATAAAAGAACTTGACTGCTTGCTTAGCATTATTGGTCTTAATTGCCTTTGCCTCAGTTCACTTGGTAAGGTACTTGGTTCCTACAACTATATACTTTATTCTACTAGTAGAATTAGGATGAACTTCTCCAATATAATCTATTCCCTATTTTTTGAATGGAACTAAAGATAAAAAAATATAAAAAAGTAAGTTCATTTGGAGGTCATTTCTAGTATATCTTTGACATGCATCATATATTTTATTATACCTATGGGCATCTTAGAATAAAGTGGGCCAATAATAGCCAATTTTAAGGATCTTCTGTTCTATCAATGTCTTCAAAAAATGTCCACTATATATATTATCATGGCATGCCAAAAAAAATGTAGGGATTTCTTTTTCTATCACACATCTTTTTAATATTCCATCTATTCCATATTGATATAATTTACCAAATTATATAAGATTCTACAAATGAAGTTACATCTTGATATATATTCTTCTACCAATATTGTTCCTTCAATTTAACAAAAGTAGCTCAAATTTCTCTATGTCTTATCCATAGACTATCGTGAAATTTCTTGAGTAGTTTTTGTTGATCTTCTTTGATATCTACTACTTATTGCAGCATTCCAATATTTGATTTTGGACTCTTCTATAGAAATCTTCTTTGTAATATGAACTTCTATGATTTTTTTTTGATCTATTTAAATTTTTCAATAGACCAATCACTATGCTTGGTTGATGTGCTCAAATAATGTCCAATATCCAATAACTCTCTTTCATAATTTTCTTCATGAAATGACTTATCTTCTTTATTTAATTGTGAAATTGAATAAATTTTTTTATCTCCATCATCAATATCCTCAATCATTTGATCTTCTCTATCATATTTTGCTCAAGATAGCATATCTGCTACTGGATTGTCTTTTCTTGCAACATGTCTAAATTCTTGATTTAATGATTTGATATAAGCAATCTATCTCAACATTGCAATATCTAGTGTTATACAACTAATAATCATTCCAAGTAAAGACAAATAATTTGTTTCAATGACTACCATTGCCCCAATTAAGTAATCTTTTTTAGCTTTTATAATTAAAACAATTCTCCATAATTCTCTTTTCACTTATAAATATGCATGTTAGTGAGTACTTAGAACATTTGTTCCAAATCAAACTGCAAATTTGTGTCCATTTGAATCATCTTAACCTATAGTCCATCCAAAAGCAAATGGACTAATATCCACAATAAGAATCATTGGTCTATTACACTTTTAATCAATTTTTCTCAACATTGGAGGTGATGTCAATTTTTGTATTATTTTGATATGCTTTTTTTTCTATTTAAATCTATAACTCTTATATAACAATTCATACAATAGATCTACTATGTGAGAATAGTAAGGAATCCAAATATGATAAAATACACATGCACTCAAAAACCTTTGCACCTCTGTTAAAGAACTACAATCTTTTTTCATTCTACCAATTGCATCAATCTTGGTTGGATTTGGTTTCTTTCTATAAAATCCACATAAATGTCCAATAATTATAAATTTTTGTACTCTAAAAATAGATTTTGCACCCGATAATATAAGATGAATTTCTTCAAGCCTAGTCATTATCTTTTCACAATCTTGTATATAATCAATAACATACTTGCAACATCTTCTTTTATCTAAAGTTTCATCCTTGTCTTCTTCCTTGCACCCTTTTATAGGAACATCATCTACAAAAGGCATAGTCTTTTCAAGAATAAAATCTCTCAACACCTTGTTCATTCCGTTCATCATATTAGCTATTAAATTAGTAGTACCTTCAGGAAGAATACACATTCTAACTAGTCCAAGTGGTGTTTTCATTGTTGTTATATCTCTACTATCCATTGCAAGTTGAAATTGGTCATAGCCTAAATACAAATCATCCATTGAATAGATTGCCCTTCCTGTGAATGCTTCAAAAAATTCATCTATTATTGGTTCAATTTCTACATTTTTAATACTTATATTTATTAATTGTATATCTTGAATAAATTGTAATGATCCATTTTTTTTAAATATTATAAACTATCAACTAGAATATGGTGCAAAAGAGGGCTCAAAAATCTTCATTTTCATCTTTTCTTTTAATAATTCCACCTAATTTGGCAAATATGTCCTTTGTATTGGAATTAGCCTCAAATTCCAAGGTACATGCGATATAGTGAAAATAACCATTGGAATTACAACATTTGGATCTATACACCCAATTTTATGAGATTCAAAGGCAAATAATTTACCTCATTTTGCTAACATTTGTTTGAAGTATTCAATTTCTTCTAGCAACAAAGAACCATGAGAACCTATCTTTAATTCCTCAAAAGTCTCTTTAATGAACTTGTGTCCAATATTCTTTAAATTCCTTAAGCTCTTTTTTTTTATGCTTTTTTCATTTGTTCTTTAGAATTTTTTGGTAGAGGTCCAGCAACACATTTCATCTTCTTATCTACTATCTTATATTTTATTTCAACCATAACCTTTGGTGCTTGAAAAGATTCAAGTATAGAATAAATTTCTCTTGAATGAATTTGCACAACCTTATCATCATCTCCTAATCCAATTGATGTAATTAATTCCAAAGAATCTTCCAATCTAATTTTTTGATAAATATCAGAAATCCTTTCATCATCTTTTAATGTTCTCAATTCACATAATTCTTTTTCAATATCACATAGTCTTTTTTTTCTTTTTTTTTTTCTTTTTTTTTAAAAATCTATAACTTTTTTATACATGATATTTTTATTTTCAAAAATATCAATAAAACTTATATCAAAGACACCTATATCTTACAAGAGTATCTCTTCTTCTGTACATCCATAATTTTGCTTTATAATAATACTCTTCAAAAATCTGTAAATTCTTCAACAACCTTTGTCAATGGATTTTTTTTCAATTTGTCTCAATTGTGTTCATGATTTGAAGGCACAATCAAAAATTGTATTACCCTTCTCCCATCCTTACTACAAATCCATACATAAGTTGAACCATCATCAAACACTTTTATTTCTATCCAAGTTGTAATAATAAATGATTGTTTCAAAATAAAAAGATAAGATGTTGCATCTTGAACAAAAAAATTTATTCCATTGTAACATCACCAATCCGAATTTTCACATTTGGGCAAGTACCATACAATTCATCTCGTATATTATTAGCTACCCATATTATCTATCCATGTTCTATATCAATAGGCCACTTTTGTTTCATATAAAGATCTTTAGACATAAGATTTATCTCCAAATTATGGTCAATTAAAGCAACAACTCGCTCATCCATATTTCCAATCTTTATTAATGCTTCTATAGTCATATTAGTCCAATACTTTTAAATATAATGACTCTAAATCCTTTTTTCTTTATCACTTTGATCATCAAAACATGTTCTTTGATTATCACTCCTTCCTCTACTTGTTAATTATTTGCAACAATTATCAAATTTTTTTTCTTCATCCTCACATATATATGCATCAATAGTATGATTTGATCTAGCTTTATCCATTAATTGTTAAAGAACTAGAAGTTAGAAGCCACAACACTTAGCATCAGCAAGGTTGCACACAAAGAGAAGTGTGGAATGAGATAGCTCTCACTTCCAACACCCTTTACTTATAAGTGGAGTTTACATCCAATATACATAGGCTTCATCTACATTCATCTAAAGCCAGCCGCCACTCGAGACCCTAAATCCAGCCGCCTGTCAAGACCTTAAATCTAACCGCCTATCGAGACCCTAGCCGCCACTTAATCCCTAGTTGACTTTTGACTATTAGAAACTTACTATGGATAAACTCTATATTGTAAAAATCCAAGTAACTCTTTCTTGAACTTTAACACTCCCACTTTTCTAATTGTCAAAAGGCTTTTAAGCCTAATGCCTTTATCAACTCGTGGTGTCTATCCTTCACTAATGCCTTTGTAAGCACATCAGCAAGCATCTCTTTTGTAGTACAATACTTCATACCTATTATACCATCTTCAATCTTCTCTCGTATGAAATGATGTTGAATATCAATGTGCTTCGTTCTTGAATGGTGCTTTGGATTCTTGGCAAATGCAAGACATCCTTGATTGTCACACATTATTGGAGTTGCTTTGTTTGCACTAATCCAATGTCTTCTAAGAGTTGCCTTATCCAACAAGCCTCCATTGCACAATGACTTGCTGCCATGTACTCAGCCTCCATGGTTGATCTTGCAATGGTAGGTTGTCTCTTGCAATTCCATGAAATGACTCCCACTCCAATAAAGAACACATATCCTGTTGTGGATCTTCTATCATTTACATCTCCAGCCCAATCCGCATCGCAATAACCTTGCAAATCAATGTTCTTACCACCAAGGCATAATTTGAAGTCTTTAGTACCTTTTAAGTACCTCAATATCCTCTTTACCGTTGCCCAATGCAAAGGTCCAGCCTTAGACATGTGTTGGCTCACAACACTCACCGCATATGCAAGATCCACTCTTGTGGCCACCATTGCATACATAAGTGAGCCAACTGCTGCCTTGTATGGAATACTTTGCATCTCACCTTCAACTTGAGCAAACTCCTCATCCGTGAGCTTCATCAACTTCAAATTTGCCTCCAAAGGTGTTCCAATGGGCTTACACTCCTCCATGTTGAATCGTTTCAACACTTCTTCAATGTACTTGCTTTGACTCATTGTAATGGTCTTGTTTTCACGATCTCTTATGAACTCCACTCCTAAGCAATAGTGGAGTTCTCCCAAATCACTCATTTCAAATTCTTTTTCTAATATGGCCTTCATCCAATTCAACTTTTTCACATTGTTAGCCAAGATGATTAAATCATCAACGTAAAGGATTACAATCAATAGGAACTCTTGAGATTGCATCACATACATGGAATGATCTGCCTCACTCCTTACAAACCCTTCATTCACAAAGAATGTATCAATCCGTTGGTACCATGCCCTTGGTGATTGCTTGAGTCCATACAATGATTTCTTCAACTTACAAACAAGATGTTGTTTGCCTTCTTCAACATATCCTTGAGGTTGATCCATATAGATGTCTTCTTCCAACTCTCCATTCAAGAAAGCCGTCTTCACATCCATTTGATGCATCTCCAAGTCCATTGCTGCCCCAATTGCCACAATGGTTCTGATAGTGGTGAATTTAGCCACGGGAGCATATGTCTCATTGAAATCAACACCAGCAACTTGTGAATATCCTTTGGCAACTAATCTTGCCTTATATCTCACAACATTGCCCATTGCATCCCTTTTGGTTCTAAATACCCACTTACAACCAATAGAAGATCGATTTGGTGGAAGTTGAGTCAATTCCCATGTTCTATTGTCCATGAGAGATTTGTATTCTTCTTCCATAGCCTTCTCCCACTTCATAGCATCTGTGGACTTCATTGCATCACATAAAGACAATGGATCAGCAAAGAGTGCAACATTTGCATGTTCTTCACTTACTTGAGGAAAAATGTGGTTCTTCCACCATTCACCAAGTGGTCTTCTTTCCCTCATAGGATATCTCCTTTCATTTGAAGAAGATTCACCTTCATGTACTCCAACCACTCTTCCAAGCTTCTTCTTTCTTAAACTTTGTCTTTTCTCACTCAAAGGTTGATACTCCTCATCATCATCATCTTCAACATCTTCATTTCCTTCACTGTTGGTCTTAGGAATCAAAGAGACTTTCTTCTCCATCTTCTTTAGCTCTTCATCTTCATTCATGTCTCCACTATCTTCATTGTCTTCATCTTCTTCTTCTTTCTTTGCTAGATTTAAAGATGTGTCCACAAACACACCATTACTCCCACTTGGACACATCTCCAAGTGCTCATAAGCACTCTTATGCTCAATAAACTCAACATCACGACTTTTGATGATCTTCTTGGTATCTAAACACATTAGCCTATATGCCTTCGTACCTTCACAATATCCAACAAATACACATTTTGTACCTTTTGCTCAAGCTTGGACCTCATACAATCTGGTATCTTTGCATAAGCAATGCATCCAAATGTCCTCATGTGTGAAACACAAGGTTTCTTCCCACTCCAAGCTTCTTGTGGAGTCATTGATGTGAGTGCACTTGTAGGGCACCTATTCCTTGTGTATACTGCATTCACCACAGCTTCCGCCCAAAATTCATATCCAAGATTTTGAGCATGAAGCATACTCCTTGCCATCTCCACAATGGTGCGATTTGCTCTTTCAGCAACTCCATTTTGTTGTGGAGTGTAAGGAGTAGACGTTTGTCTTACAATACCTTGAATCTTCAAATACTCATCAAAATGTTTTGACAAATACTCACCACCATTGTCTGTGCGTAATACCTTGATCTTGCATTCACATTGCTTTTCCACATGTGCCTTAAACTCCTTAAATCTTGAGAAACACTCACTCTTGGCTTTAAGGATAAAAATCCACACCTTTCTTGAAAAATCATCAATAAATGTGACAAAGTACCTTGCTCCTCCAATTGATGGTGTCTTCATAGGTCCACAAACATCTGAATGCACAATTTCAACAACTTACTTGCTCGTGTTGCTACTCCACTTGGAAATGAGGCCCTTTGTTGCTTGCCTTGAATACAACCTTCACAAGCTAGAGTCGTGGCATTGTTGTATGATTGACCAAGATCTAAGCCAACTACCATAGATTTGAGCTCCTTCATGCTTTTGGCATTCAAATGACCAAGGCGTCGATGCCAAATTCCAAACTTGTCTTCATCTTTTGGAAATTCAGCAAATGCTGCTACTTCAACTCTATTCACCTTCTTACAATTGAGAATGTAAAGGTTGCCATCTCTAAAGCCCTTTAAAACATTATCTCCATCCAATGTCTTCACAAAACATCCATTCATATCAAATTGAACCTTACAACCACTTGACACAAGTTTGCTCACCGAAAGAAGATTCTTCTTCATCTTTGGCACATGTAGGACTTCTTTCAATCTGATCCTCTTGGTTTCATTCTTCACAACAATCTCCACCACAATGGAGCCAATTCCAACAGCTTGTACCATGCCATTGTCTCCTAACCAAACATTTGTTACTGGAATTTCTTCATAAGTGTTAAAAGAACACTTGTATGGAGTCATGTGCTTGGTAGCACCTGAATCAATAATCCACATAGACATGGCAGCCATAGAAGTGCCTTCACTTGCCATGAATGCAAAGTCATCTCCTCCAAATTCATCATGTGCATTGTTAGCATTCTCTCTGTCTCTTTTCTTGGCCTTGTAGCAATTTCTTGCAAAATGACCTGATTTTCCGCAAATGAAGCAAGTTTTCACGTTACTCCTTCCATTGTCACGTTGGTTTGAATAGGTACCTTTACCTTGTCTTGAGAAGAGAGCCGAGTCTTCACTTTGATGCTCCTTTTCTTTCCTTTTGGTCACTTCATGTGCAAGTCTTGCCGTCACATAGTCCATTGTAAGCTCCTTCAACTTGATGGACTCCAATGCTACTATAAGATAGTTATAAGACTCCGGAAGGCTCATGAGCAAGGTCATGACAATATCACCATCTTCTAAAGGTTTGTCAACAATAGCTAGTTGATTTGCAAGAGCCTTTACCTTGTTGACGTGAGCCATTAAGTCTTCACCTTCTTCCATCTTGCAAGTGAAGAATTTCCTCCTTATAAAAAGGATGTTGGACAAGTTCTTGCTCTCATAAATGTTGCAAAGAGTCTTCCATGCTTCCGCTGGTCCTTTGCAATGGATAATGTGTGAAAAGTTGGCTTCATCCACATTTGTGGCAATCATGCCAAAAGCCTTCTTTTCACGTCTTTTAAAGTCCTTCTTCTCCTTAATACTTGCATCTATGCATGGAGGGTCTTCACTTTCATCTACAATGTCCCAAAGGTCCAAAGATGCCAACAAAAGCTCCATTTTCACCTTCCAGTGATAGAAATTGTCACCTCTAAACTTCTCAATCACTCTCAAACCTTCACCCTCACTAGAAGCCATTTCTAAGAAGTAGTGTATCAAAGAATATTGAGAAAAGAAGTTCCTATGTGATCTAAAATCACAAATTTGCACTAGCAGAAACTCAGAATATCCTCTTGTGAACAAAAGAGTGATTTCTCACTCAAAGCACTCTTAAGTGATCTTCTAAAGCTTCTAATCAGTATATGCACTCTTATGAACCTCTCAATCAAGTTCTTTCACTCTTTCAACTCACTATTTAATGAAATGCAGAAGGTTAATGAAACAGTTTCAATAACACATAAAGACACTATCAAGGTCTTTCACAATGGTCTTAAACTCACTATCAAGGAGATAAGAACCCACAAAGCAATGTTAGAGATCTCTAAGCTTACAAATCAGAACCTCCTCTTGCCATAACATAAGCTAAGATCATACAAACTCTAACATTAGCAAACACCATAAGACCTATTCCGCACAACAACAAAGACTTCATAAAACTTCTAAAACTCACAAGCAAATGTGAGTGGGCCCATAACCTATTAAAGAACTAGAAGTAAGAAGCCACAACACTTAGCATCAGCAAGGTTGCACACAAAGAGAAGTGCGGAATGAGATAGCTCTCACTTCCAACACCCTTTACTTATAAGTGGAGTTTACATCCAATATGCATAGGCTTCATCTACATTCATCTAAAGCCAGCCGCCACTCGAGACCCTAAATCCAGCAGCCTGTCAAGACCTTAAATCTAACCGCCTATCGAGACCCTAGCCGCCACTTAATCCCTAGTTGACTTTTGACTATTGTGGGAACTTACTGTTGGATGTTAAACTCTATGTCGTAGAATATTCCAAGTAACTCTTCTTGAATCATAACATTACCGTCTTCTTTTTGCTTAATACCATCAATAACATTACATCATAGGAAACCTTTCTTTGCAATTTCCAAAATTTCTTTCAATGTAAACTCAACTTTGGTATTCACCACACGCTCTTTAAATACCCTCTTTAAATTTGTTGCTGCTTCAATATCAAAGAGAAGTTTGTAAGTTGTCAATTTTTTTCTCCTAAGCCTTTTGATTTTTTTTTTAATGATGTTGAGGCATCTTTTATTGGTAATTCTTGTGAAGCCATCTCACAAGCCTTATCTCTTCAGATCTATTTTTTGGAAGATTTTCCTTCATTCTAATAATGGCGTCTCTTTTCTTCAATAAAGCTTCATATTTACAACATAGACATGTACCAATAAAGCTCACAATCCTCCCAACATCTAATTCCATGATTGGCTTGTAATAGTCCTCAACAAAGCTTTTGTTGTCGCTAAAAATAATCTTTCATCTGTATTATTAGATATCACTTCCACGTGGAGAATTTTATTTAGCTTGTTACAAGAGTCCAATAAGCGTGTCCTTGAACAAAAAAGAAAATAAAGATGTTATAAAGATACTCATTGATAAAATCTTTTATATTTAAGTATGTTTATACAAAAAGATTCAAATTGCCACAAAACCTTTCAAAACCTTATTCACCCACAAGGACTTATTTCTTTTCAAACTTTAGAGCTCAATAACTCTTAATTTAGCTTTTTAATTTTTATAAAATTTTCTCTAAAGTATAGATAATATTTTTAAGTTTTATTACAATAAAGAGTCAATGAAAAATTCATTTTTAATCGCCCAATATCTCAAAAATCCTAGCAAGTGCTTAAAACCCTAGATTAAAGACACCTGAGCACTATTTTTCTCATGTCTCACAAATCTAAAACCTTAATATCACAAAAATTTTATATATAGTCTTATGATATAAACATATATACTCATAAAAATTTTGAGCCAAAAATCTATTAAATTACCTAAGATATAGCTCAAAACATAACCGCTAGTCAAGTAGGGTTACTTATTGCCCTTGGCTTATAAGTACTAACTTCAATTCTAAATATCTCTTTTATCTTTACTTAGATTTTATCAAAATATATATAAAAAATGTAGCCAAGAAAGTGCTCTTTCCAATCCTAATCATCAATTCTCTATTGCTCTCTGTACACATGCGTTATGCTCAAAAGAGTGACAGTAGATACAATTTCAACACCTTAATTTCGAGCGCCTATATCTCTTTCATAAAAAGTCCAAATGTAGAATAGATAGATAATTTTGGAAAGGTAGAGTAAGGGTTAAAAATTGATAAATTGGATGATTAATCTAATTTTTGGCCGGTATAGATGGTAGTATAAGAAAGTTAATTGGGAAATCGATTAAGGCAAGACAGATGACAGTTGGAGTCTCGATTTTTAATATAAAGAGAATAAGGAAGAAGGAATTGGGGCTCGATTGTGAGAGTCAAGAACTGGGATAAGCTTGGTACTACCTCTCTCTTTTATTTTCTTTTGTGTTAGACTATAGTGGAGCATTCGAATAACATTGCAATTAATCGTACCATGTAAACTCTGAAGTATAGTAATAAAATAAAAAATTTAATTCCTGTGTGGATGTATAAAAGATTGAAATTATATGATGATTGAGTTAGGTATGGCAAATTGGCAGCCGAAGATTGGATATGTCGATGTAATTTGAGTATGACTGAGAATGTTATGCCGTATTGACTGTGAGAGTTAAGCAGTGAAAGAGAATATTGGAGAGATGATTCATTTTAGAAGACGTTCTTGGTAAGAAGTTATTTCCAGTAATTAGAATATGTAGCGGTTGTATATAATTTGTTGAGTCAATACAATATTGCTAATTGTTCTTGTGAGATTGTTAGAAGTTGGAGAGGTTGGGATTATTTAGAGCATTTGCATGTTCATTCGACTTTGTCATTCAGAAGCGGTTAATTGTATGACACTAACACTGTATCTCATGCGTTTAATCTTTCCTTGTGTTCAAATCTTCCTTTATAAGTTTACTTTAGGCAGTATTGGTAGAGTAAGTAAAATGAGAAACCATACCAAAATATACAAAATTTGCACCAAAATCATATCCAAAAAATCAAACTTGCTGATCCTAGCCTCTAATGTTCAATTCCCCTTGAAAATCAAATCCTAATCTCTAATAAATCCTTGGGCAGCCTCTTTAAAGTCTATTGGGGCATGATTTTTGGCCAATAGGAATAGAAACTTCTATCATCCATCTCCATTCATCTACATGGATGGCCAAACTATTCTTTTTTATACTAAAAATTTATTTCTAATCTTTTTTTTTATAAGATTTATATAATATGTGTTCTAAGCACCAAATAAAAGAAATAAATAAGATCTTAAGGATCACCAATGTCTATCAAAGGTTACTTAAGATATATAAAAGTTATTATTAATATAAAATCAATTTCAAAAGTCACTACTAAAAAAAATAAGGTTGTATAAACCTCAGTAATAACATTTTTAGATAGATTCTTTTTAAACTAATAACCTAATCACATCTTGTAATCAATAAAATCCATTTTTATGGCTTTTATCTAATTGTATAATAAATTATATAATAACTATATATGTATAATTTTTTTACATAATAGTCAAATCACAATACAACGTCGTGGTATCTTCTTTTCATATATTATAGAAATGGTAGAAGACCAAAGTCCACTTGGTTTAATACTTCCAAAAAAATCTTGTTTGCCATTGTCATCCATCCTAGCATCATAACTTGCAACTTCCATTATTGTAATTCCATTTGCTGCCAAATAATCTTTAATGAATGCTTTTATACCTTCCTTATTAAAATTAGTTTGAAAAAAATCACTAGTATCTTTTAATGCCACTTTTCCATCTTTTCAAAAAACAATGCCTTATTGCACCATTTCATTGAATTCACCACAATCTTTTCAAGAATGAAAATTATCATTACACCAAATACATCTTTGCATATGCCCTTGCTTAAAAGTAGCTTTTGAATTCATTATAGAAGTCTTCTCTTCAAGCCTTGCAAGTTTAATTTGAAGATCCCACATTCCATATATAATATTTTCAATTCCCACATCTTCTTTTTTTGATATAGTGGTTAAAGGTTGGACAATAGGAACTATTGAACGTAAAGTAGGCACTTGAATTCTAGGTACTTGCACAACTCTTTGAATACCAATCCTATCATTTTTCTTTTCCCTTTTTACAAGCAATTCTATTGCATCTTCAACTTCTTTTTATTTTATTGTCAATTCTTCATTCTCTTCTTTATCCTCAAGAAGAATTTCTAACCTCTCTTACAATTCTCCATCAACTACTTGAAGAAATAATTTGACCTTGTTTGGTCCAATGTTACCTTTTTCACTTTTAAAAACCGAGAATATTACCTCTCAAACTGCCTCAATAATTCAATAGCTTGTAATTTTTTATTAAAGTGCTCAATCCATTCTAAAAATGATTGTTTAGTAATACCATCAGAGTCTTCTAAGAAATACTCATCTCTTAATGCATGAGAGAATATTTTTCAAGAACTTCCAAATTGTCCTATAATTGATTTCACATATTTTCTTATCTCCGGCATTGTAGCAAGTTCAAATAATAAAATCATATCATTTTTAGAAATTCAATTCAATTCTATTTCCTACACATAATATCTTAAATATTTAAAAATATCTCTTCTATCAAACTGGTCAATCTTATTAACTACTGCTTGCAATACTTTGATTGCTAAAGCTTCATTATAATTATTGCCCTGTTGCTGTTGCATAAACAATATAAATGCTTGAAACATATTTGCAATGTTTTGATCTAGATACATACCTTGTTTACCAGAAGAAAATCCACTTGAAGCTCCATTTAAAGATCCACTTGAAGCGCCACCTAAAATTCTATTAAAAACTCAAAATTCAACTTTCTTGCCTTCTTGTGCCATCAATTCTAAATAACTACTAATAAAATCCAACACCTTCTATCCCAAACTTTTACGTTGGATTCATTACTTATATTGTATTACGTGTTGTCATGTTTGGAAATGCGTCAAGCATATGGCTGTAGAAGGTGAGGTTGTAGTTTATAAATACTCAAGAATCTTTAATTGGTTTCATCTATATAAGAAGAATATGATTCAAATTTCAATATAAGATTGCTTAAATCAATATAAAGTGCTTAAAAATACTCTTTCTGATAACTTCAACTACATATAAAATCCAATTGCTTTGTTACTTGTCTTAATTAAACAATTGAGATTTTCTTTGTAAATCCTAATTTTAATCAATGAACTTTAATAAGCTATAATTTTTAATTTGATTGTCAAATTAGTGTAAAATTTTGTACACAAATATAAATATAAGTCTTTTGTATGTTCCAAAAGTTTCAACCTAACCCAACTTATAGATTGTAGAAAATCAACCAAAATCTATACTAATGTTGCTTAGTCACCAAGTTGAAAGTTGATGCAGATATCCCAATAGTGATCTCTCCTTCTTTAATTATTAACTTCAGCTAAAAGTTGGTGTGTAGCTTGAACTTTAAGTCTTCTAACTCTATGCCAAATTTCATCTTAATTTGACTAATAGATCTTTAGATATTGTAGAAATTTTAAACAATCTTAAACTGCAAAATTCTGATACTTCTTTGTACTAAAGATTGAATCAATCCTGATTATACTATTAGATTGTCACAAATTTTTATGTAATCTTAGCATATTCAATTGCCCACATATTTTTATTTTTTAAATTATAGATGTCATTCCAATTGTACACATTAGCTAAGAGTGCTGGTCTTAACTTTATTATATAAAAATCTAATCTTCAATTCAAGCCTTAACTTTAGATAACAATTGCTAAGTCTTTTTAAATGCTACAAAAACAAATCTAATGCTTCTAGAAAAATCTTAAAGCTAGTTCTTTAATCTTAGTTGGCAATCTCCAAATGACTTGATATTTAGTCCTTGGTGGCTATTTTTGTGGCTAAAGGTCTAATTTCAACCGTGTCCCATAAACAATCAACCCCCGGATATCAATCCAATAGATTCTAAGGATTTATAAATCTGATCCTATCCTCAATTTAATTCTAGTATCAATCATACTAATTATTTACCTCCTCTATCCTATTTTTATTAACTTATGGCTTTTTAAAAGCAATGAAAGAGTTTTTACAGCCTAGAAAGAAAATTTAACAACTAACTCTTATCTATTAGCTATTAAAATAAGAAAATAATCTAAAAAGCTTTCTTAAAATCTTTTCTTAAATATTTTAAGTTCCTATTGTACCATGATAATTGAATATTAAGCAGAAATCATTCTTATTCATATTTTTTACTACATAAACATGTTACAATATGACAATGTATCTAAATAAGACTCTCCTTTTAACTTCTAAAGAATGTTTTATGAAGGTTTAAAGCAATCCTAGCTCTTTAAAATCTTTAAAGACAAAAGTTTATACAATCATGATGTATTGTCTTAAAAGATGGGGTATTAAAATCATCACTAAACACTATCATTGATTTGTGTAGCAAGTCTGAGAAGGCATATGACATTGTTCTTTGAAATGCCAAAGGAGCATTGCAAAGTCTAAATGGGATGACCACATAAATGAAGGTGCTTTAAGGTGTAGTAAGGGCTATTTTGTGGTGATCCTCTGGGACTATAAAAATTTGATTGTAACTTGAATATCCATCTATAAATATATATATAATTTGTGTCCAACCACCTCTTTTAAGATGGTATTTATAAATGGGAGGAAAAAATAATCTTTTTGGATGTACTTATTAAGCTTCTTATAATCTATGTACATTCAAAGTTTCTCATTTTTCTTCTTAACTAACACCATTGGTGAGACATAATCCGTAATCTCTATGGATTGAATAAATCCGGCTTGAAAGAATTTTTTTAATTCGGCTTTGACAAATAATTGTAAGTTAGGATTCATTCTTATTTTTTTTTGTTTGACGGAAATTGAATTAAGAAGAAGTGGAATATAATATTAAACTACTTCAAGAGGTATGTCCTTGAGGTCTTTATAAGACCAAGCAAATACATCCTTATATTCCATAATTAATGACTTATAACTTTACAACTCATCCTCTGTCAATTGAATTCCAACTTTGATTAGTTTTAGATCTTCATTCTCTAAAGATACATCCAGCAACTTATAATAAAGGTCATGCATATGAAATTACTCTATGGATCTTCTATACTAATCATTTGATATTTGTGGATAATTGATCAGGTCATTTCTAGTCATAAGATCATTAGAAGTTTGTTTAAATTCTAAAGGTGGAGTAAGGTTGCTTTCTTCTATTGATTTGTTTAACTCATGAATTTGAGTGCCATCAAAGTTCACTCCAAAGGCATCTTCATATTTAATGTCATCTACCAAGATAGTTAAATCCACTTCTTCTTCATGATTTTGTCAAGTGGCAAAACTATCTATGAAATTAACAATTATAATTTCATCTTTACTTGAAGTAGGATGATTTTTCAACCATTGAGTGAACTCTCCATCATCTTTCTCATCATATAGCCTAAGACCTATACATCCTAATAGAATTGATTGAACCATTTTTGAATGAATTCCCTTGCTTGCTACCAAATCAACAAACCTAACCTTCTTTTTAAACTCTTTCTATGGTTGGAGATTCAAAATTTCATCTTTTGAAGAGTGAGATGAGATTTTGGTTGAAGACAATCTTTGAGATTGAATAAGGATTTTAATCAGGTTTTCTA
Organism: Physcomitrellopsis africana; assembly: GCA_036785485.1. Classification (NCBI taxonomy): domain Eukaryota; kingdom Viridiplantae; phylum Streptophyta; class Bryopsida; order Funariales; family Funariaceae; genus Physcomitrellopsis; species Physcomitrellopsis africana. Next base: position 7,411 of record JAWRVF010001565.1, on the reverse strand, counting down.
GTGGTCCATAAATGATATGAGGCTTCTTATCTATCCAATCAATTTTTGCATTAGCTGCCTTTAATCAAGATCTATCAAAAAGTAATAGATATGAATTTTTGTTAGGATGCATATAAATCATTTGAAAAGTGAAAGAATATTTTTTACCTCTTATTGTCATCTTACAACCACTAATTTATTTCAGAGGTGTGTCTTGGTTTTGATTAGCTATATTAATTAGAAATGAAAAAGGACCAATGATACTAAGTCCTAATTTTTCTATAGTTCTCATTAGCATAATATTCAAACTATTATTCCCATCTACAATAATATAAAATATGATTTTATTTATTATAAATACTTCTAATTCAATTGCCTTTATTTATATCACTTAAATTATTCTAATATGAGCTAGGATTTTTTTTAAAAAAATTATTGTCATTTTTTAATGTAAAGGCTTATTTTAAATTTATTTTTATTAGAGAAAAAATTTCTAATAATTAAGCAATTGTGATATCTGTCTTAATTCTTTAAATCTTCCTATAAATTATATGACTTAAATTGATCCTTGCTTTTAAGTTGAATTAAAGAATTAAATTCAAGATCAAGAATTTTAAATTTATAATTATTTTTTTATTTATTCTTTCCAATACTACCTAAATTAAACCTATGAAAGAGAGTTCAAATATGGAAAAAAACTATATGCATAAGATATAGTTGTTAGGATCACATAATTAACCGCTTCTGATTGATAGAATTTAATGAACATCGAAATGCTCCAAAACAACTCTATCTCTTCATCTTCCTACTACTTTGTAGTCCAATATAATTTTTATAATACTATCTCTTATAATTCTCCTATTATATTCTCCTATCTTTCTCCAATCTCATAACAACATTAGGCAATATTGCACTTTTTTAACAGACTATATACAATTACTTCGTATTCTAATCACCAGAAATAAATTCTCACTAAGAATTCATTCCAAAATTAATCATCTCTTCAATATTCTCATTCACTGCTCAACTCTCACAGCCAATATGGCACAACATTCTCCTTTATAATCAAGCTACATTGATATATTCAGTCTTCGACTTCCAATCTGCAACATCGAATTCAACCATCAATAACTTTACTTTCTTATTCAACCACATATAAATTGAATTTTTTGTTTCATTATCATACTTCTCAGTTTATATTATTTAACAATTGGAATGTATTTCAGACTTTCAACATTAGTCTTATGACAAAAAAACCAAAAAAACAAAAAAAAGAGATAGTACTCTAAACCAAGTTCACCCACCTTTAATTGCGTTTAGTAGTTAGGTGGATTTACTTCACTTACATGTAGATAAAGTAATTCTTAATAGTTATATTTATATATTTATTTACATTAATATATATATTTTTTTTATTTACTTTTTTTTTTTTTTTTTTTATGCAAATCATCACACACAAGTCATTGCACACAAGGCTAAAACAGCACCCTTAGATCCTTTAACTCTAACTTTACCATATATATTCCATTACTACATCTTAAGAGCTTTTAATAGACATAAAATTCCTCACTCCATCGGCCTTGCTCCAACCGCCTCCATTGACAATCTCACCAAAATTTGTAGCAAAACTTTGAAATTTTACAAGTCATTCAATTTTTTTTTAAATTCAACAATCAAGATATTTTTAGAAAGCTATTGAAGTCTTTTATAAGATAAGGTCTTTTATTTTTAGAAAATTATTAATTTAATTGTCCTACCTTACCTCAGATCCATAGCCCCGAAACAGCACACATAGGTAGTAATTGCAATCCAACTATGCTCCAAATCTTTGAAAAATCATATTCCACTCATTTCTTAATCAAATCACACGTTATAAATAGCTTTAGAAAGCCACTAAAAGGACCTACAAGAAAAAAAATATGAACCAAAGATATAAACTAACTCCAAGATCTCAAATCAGATCTAGTCGCCACCACCTGAATCCATACCTCAAAGTTGTCTTCACCTTTGAAAATTCATAACTTCTTGTATACGCCACCAAATTACAAATGAAAAATAGCTATAGAAAGCTAGAAGAGAGATCTATAAAAAAAATATTGAATCTTATATTTAATATTAAAAACATGGCCTATTAGCTGACAACAACCGAGGAGATCTCACACCTCAACTGCAACACACTCAAAAATCTTCCCAATTATATCCTAAGAGACTAAGAGAGGGGAGAAACATCCACACATATCCCACACACCTACACACGCCTCCTTTAGAGAGAGAGCTTCTAGAGCAAGAAGGAGAGAGATAGAGTGAAAGGAGGGAAGGGCGGCCATCCAAAGCCACCCCTTCAAACCGTAGCTATCAAGCCGTTCAGGACATGGCAACTAGTTCTAAAGAGCCTCCTCTACTTTTATCCCCCTCTAACTTACTTTTCAACCACATAAAAGTTGATTCTTTTTTACCACGCCTCTTTTTATCTTTTCTAATTATTTCTAACTCCAAAAATTATCTATCAATGGTTTTCTTGACTCCCGCTTGATAATTCTTCATCTTTTTTTCTTTTCTTTTTTATTTTTTATTTTTCACACAATTTCACAAAAACTTTTATAAGATTGGCTCCATAGTCTTCTACAAATCTACCAACTAATTTTATAAAAAACTCACACAATCCTTCTATACTTTACTAATTTTAACTCTTAATGATAAAAATCCATATCTTCTAATAAAATAATTCTAATTTATTATTTTTCTTAAAAAGTCTTACAATTCCGTATTTTTTCTTCTAACATCTAAATGAAATTATTTCTAGCAACATATTTTGTAACTACAATTTTTTAAACTAACATTGATTTAAATTTTTATTTTTTAATAAAAATTAGATCAACAAACATGTAAGACATGAAAATCCGCTTACATAAGTGGCGATCATCAGTGGACCAAATTCTAAAAATCTCTTGCTTATTCTATTATTCCATTGGCATACACGGTCCATAGAATCTAAGTGGTGATTTTTTCCTTTACTTAAGGAAATTGAAGGCTTCAAATCTAGTATTCCTTACATCAACTCTTTGCCGTTGTCGTGGCGAAAGTCCGCTTCAGGTAGACGCAAGGTCCCTCTTTACAATCAAGTTGGATCCAATATGCACAAACTTTTTTTTTTATTTTAAACCTTTCTTTTATAGCCACAAAACCATGTGTATAATAAATCAACAAACTAGAAGCTTGGAAATTTATAAATCAAAATCCAGCCGTTTATATAAGTTCAAATTTTGGAAACATAGAATTCACTTCTTTAGTCATCTTCACAAAAATTCTCAACCGCAAATTCATTACCGATCACCAGATATCATCAAAATATTAGCAAGTAATTATATAAGTAAAACCAAATCAGAAACTTGAAAATTCATAATTTAAGATCCAACTATTCAAATAAGCTCAAAATTTGGGAAAACATATCTCATACCTTTGATCTTTGTCTCATAAATTTTGAGCTGTGAATTCATTGTCGATCATTAGATATCACCAAATCCTTGGCAGATGCTTTTAGAAGTCAAATTTCAATCCAAAACTTGAAAATTCATAAATTTAGATGCAGCTTTTCAAACAAGCTCAAAATTTGGGAGAACATATCTCATACCTTTGATCTTTGTCACATAAATTTTAAGCCGTGAATTCATTGCCGATCATTAGATATCACCAAATCCTTGGCAAATACTTTTAGAAGTCAAATCTCAATCTAAAACTTGAAAATTCATAATTTAAGATCCAGCCGTTCAAATAAGCTCAAAGTTTGGAAAAACATAACTCATACCTTTGAATAATGTCACATAAATTTTGAGCCATGAATTCATTGCTGATCATTAGATATCACCAAATCTTTGGCAGATACTTTTAGAAGTCAAATCTCAACCTGAAACTTGAAAATTCATAATTTAAGATCCAGCTATTCAAATAAGCTCAAAATTTGGAAAACATAACTCATACCTTTGATCCTCATCACATAAATTTTGAGCTATGAATTCATTGTTGATCGTTAGATATCACCAAATCCTTGGCAGATACTTTTAAAAGTCAAAACCCTAGGCACCCAAGAACAAATTTGCCATTACTCCCTAATCAAGGTTTCAATTGACATGAGATTTTAGACATAGTCTCTTTATAGTATAAATAATATGTACACAAAAAATGAGCTTCGAATTCTTCTTGAAACTCAAGTTCTAGCTTAAAGCAAATCCTTCTATTTATCTAACTTCTTCAAAATCCTAGTTTAGTTTGCTGGATTTAACTAGCCATATCTCACTCATTTTGAACTCATTTCTATCAATTCTTGGACGTAAAATGTGTAGCTTGAAGTCTAGTTTCTGACCTAACTTTCAGATTTCTTGCTAGTATCTTAAAACTTCTAATACCCCCTGAAAAGTGACAGTAGGTGTCATATTAGTAGTCTAAGTTCAAACAAGCATATCTCTCTCATCTAAGCTCTGAATCCTGCGTTTCTACCACCTAAACTCATGCCAAGAAGACGCTCTCCCTGAATACCTCTCTGCCTTTGCCAAAAAACCCCTTTTTCTTCTCCTCCGAGCTCGTCAAAGAAGTCGCAGCCAAGGTCTTCAAAGTCCAAGTCAACAAATAATAGTTTAAAGTTATAAAAATCCCAAATCTAATCCTCCAAGTCAGCACTATTAATGGTAGCCGACTATTGACATCCAAATCTACTATTTATCCTTGGTAAATCCTAAATTCAATCTCAAAGTCAAAACTCCTTATATCTACAAATATAATCCTGAATCTACTAAAATCTAAGATTGAAAAAAAAGATAAAAGAAATAAAAGAAAGTTTCAAGGCTAGATCAAAGTTAAAGTTAAGATTAAAGATAAGGTAAAATTTTAACTAAAGAAAAAGAAAGAAAGTGAGAAATTTTTCCTAAACTATATAAAAAACTTAGATTGGTAAGAAGAAAGAAAGAACTTAATAAAATTTTGAAGAAAAGATAGTTAAGTTAGGTTTCTATATATGGATGTATTTACTTCACGACATCCACCCCCTCCAGACCTGCACATCCTCCGGCATGTGCCACCATTCACCCTTCATCCTATTCGTCTTCATCTTGAATTTCTTTATCTTCTTGGTTCCATTGTTCGTCAGACACATACATTTCAAAGTCTTCAGGTAGACAATTATTATTTCTTCTTCGGAAAGCTTTCACTCGTTTTCCTGCTATCGGAATTCGGATAGATGTTCCATCTAATTCTCGAAGTGAGTAAGTTCCATTGTCATGAGCAATTACAACAATATATGGTCCAAACCATCTCCGAGAAAATTTTCTTTGCGTACTATGTTGGTGGTCCAAAGTATTGTCATAAACCACTACCCAATCACCTTCCAAGATTGGTTTCAAACGCAATCGATGAGTTTGATCAAATCGTGTTTTGTTTTCCAATCTTGCTGCTTTCAACCTATCTAGTGCCAATTGGTGGTCTTCTGATAGTCTCTCAATTTGTTGGATCCGGAGTTCCAAAAGTCTTTCACAAGATATGCCATCTTCCTAAGATAAAAATAACCACGTAGGCATAGATTCTTCTGCTGGCATAATGGGCTTTTGATCCAACATTAATTCAACTGGCATATATCCCGTTACCGTACTATGGGTGGTTCTATCAGCCTATAAAGCAAATGGTAGTAGCCTTGGCCATTCCTTTGAATTGCCTTTACAAGCTTTAACTAATGCATGTATGATTGGTGGATGGCCTCTTTCACTCTTCCCATTTGCTTCTGGATTATATGCAGTGGTTAATTTCAGCTTCAGTCCATATCTTTCAAAAAAACTTCTAGCTTCAGCAGCATCTAATTCTCCTCTGTCAGCCCTCATTCCTCCAATACATCCATAGCAACTAAAAATATCCTCAAGGATAAATCGACATATTCCAGCTGTTTGTTTGGTTCTTAAAGCTCTGCCTTCAACATAGTTTGATAACTCCTCTCGTGCCAGAACTAAATATTTCATATTCCATAATCCAACTGGCATAACTACCAAATCAATTACCCATTGGAAATGAATGGAAAGAGGGTAAGTTGGGTGAAGTTCATCACGATATCTGATTTTGGATTGAAGTTGACATTCAAGGCACGATCCTACAAAATTCTCTACATCTTTATAAAGACCCCTCCACCAATACCGCTCCTTTATCTTTGTATATGTAGCCCAAATTCCTCGATGCCCAGCCCAATGTGAATCATGAAATTCCTTTAAAACTTGAGCTTTGGTGCATGCATTTCCAACTACCCGCAATGGCATTCCATCCTTTCTTTTTGGTTTTTTCCAAAGAAGCCCATCCTGTAGAAAATATCCATATGAATATTGCCTGATTTCTTTAAAAAACTTATTTGACCAATCTTGCAATTTTCTAAGGGTGCTCAAATAAATGCCAATGTCTTTCAATCTTCCTTCATATGATTCTGCCTCAAAAGGTAGAACTTCTTCTATTTTCTCCTTATTTATTGAAAATACATAACCCAAATCTTTATTACAGCTATCTTCATTCTCTTCTTCAGCAATCATTTCTTCTTTATCCATATATCTAGCCCTTGATAGCATATCCGCTACTGTATTTTCTTTGCCTTTAATGTGAATTAAAATTGGATTTAGAGATTTAATGTAGGTTATCCATCTTAGCATGGCAATATCAGGAGTTGAGCAGTTAGATATCATACCGAGCAAAGGTAAACAATCAGTCTCTAATAACACATTTGCTCCAATTAAATAATTTCTTTTTGCTTTCAATGCTATAATTGCACCCCACAACTCTCTTTTCACTTGTGGATATGCCCTCTGGCGCTCTGTCAAGATTCTTGCTCCATATCTAATAGCAAATCGATTCCTGCTGACATCTTCTTGACCAACAACCCAACCTATGGCAATAGGGCTACTATCCACTGTTACTATCACAGGCTTATCATTCTCATAATTCACTTGTCTTAGAGCCGGTGGAGATCTTAAAATCTTTTTTAAATCTTCCATAGCTTTATCTTGTTCCATGCCCCAAGTAAACTTATTTCTTTTTCTTAAAAATTTGTATAAAGGCTTTGCTACATGAGCAAAATGAGGTATCCAAATTTGATAGAAAACACATGCTCCAAGAAATCTTCTCACCTCACTGATATTATTGCAGGCTTTCATTTGTGAAATAACATCTACTTCATCTAGATTTGGCTTTATATCATAGCTTCCACACAAATGGCCTATAACTACAATTTCTTCAACTCCAAATTTGGATTTATCAACGGATAGAGTTAAGTTCACGTCCTCCAATCTTTTCAAAATCCTCTCTACATCCTTAATATATTATTTTATAAATATTTTGCAACCATCTGCTTCTATAGTCATATCTTTTATTTCTTCTCTGCAACTTTTGATTGGAATATCGTCCACAAATGGTA